>SCDY01000553.1:0-67239 GCA_004143825.1 Drosophila micromelanica
GCAAATCTCTAGCTGTGATTTTATGTGCTGTTTTCGGTTTCGGTATCCGCAAATTTATTTGCCTGCAGTGCAGAGCGTAGCAAAAACTTTTTCTGTGGCCAGCCATTGGCATTGCGACTAGGTGTGCCAATCTGCCAGCCTCACATCTCCCCCGTCCCCCCTCCCCCCTGACCCAGGCAGCTGTCCTTGCTCGCTTGGCGCGTTCGTTTGCCTTTGCCGCACACACACACGCTTACACACGCGCACACACTCGCAGCATTTATGCGACGTGCAACAAATTTTAATGCGTTTCTCGCCAAAAATGTTAAAAAATGTGCGGCACAAGTTGGAATGCCAGCAACAACAGCAAAGCAGACTGTCATTTGCAATGCTGTGTGTGTGTGTGAGTGTGTGTTTTAGTGTGTGTGTGTGTGCTTGAGTTTTGCTTGCTTTCTGCCCGGACTTCGGCGCTGGTTATGATGCCCTGGCTTTGGCAACTGTTGCCCGAAACTCGCCGCCAACAAAAACGTCACGTAGTTGGTAAATCGCACATTTTACATGTGCATGTGCGTGTGCGTGTGTGTGTGTGTGTGTGAGTATTGACGCTTTCAATATGTGGCAGTGTCAAAATATTACTCACAGCCCGGCTGACTTCGATTTGTGGCACAACAACAACATATTTGCAGCGTTGATGAGATGTGTCAACGTTGTTGCTGCATTAGCTGCCAATTGGCAATTGGCGGCTGCTTGGCGCTCACTTGTAAAATATATGTGCATATGTGCATATGGATTTTATTTATATTTAATTCTTGGCGTTTTCCGAGCTGCTGGCCAGCAATTGGCTTAGCGTCTCCCACTGACTCTTGATTGCAGTTTCGATTCGTTGCGCAAGACGCGCGCAGTTAGTTTATGTAATATGAATAAGCTGCCAACATGCATAAAACAAAAACAAACAATGCGCTGCAGCAGCCCGGAGACAAATACACACACACACACACACAACATTCCAACAGTTACCACTGCAAACCAACAAAAATACACACACACACACACACTCATACTCATACAGTGAGGTCTGGCAGCTCCCCGACTGCAATTGCATAACAAACAGTTGGCTGTTGTAACGACAAATATGCGACGCATGCAAATGACTGACTTACGGTCGGAATGAGACAGCAACTGTTGCAAGAGCAAGACAAAGATACAAGAGTACTTCCATGTCACACTGGTACCAAACAAGAAGACAACTTATTTCTACCTACGATTGGAAATCTCTTTCTTTATTGAAAAAAAATTTTAATCTTATAAATATTAAAATGTTTGCAAACAAGTGTAAATTTGTGTATTTTATATAAATCTGAATGTGGAATAGTCAAAAACATAATTGTATTTTAGAAAAAAAAACCTAAAAATTCAGTAAATTTTCATATCAAAATTTTTACACCAGTGTTTGTAAGGGCGGTAAAAATTTGTAAAGCATGTAATAGAAATTATTTGTTTTTTAATTCACATTATGCGTTTTAATTAAACGAAGACATGACTTACTTCATACATTACAGATCTTTATTACAAGTCCCAAAAAAATAAAAAAAAATTAAATATTGTGAGAACTTCAAAACTTTTTCATAACTTTCTCCCCAATATTATTATTTTTATTATTATTAGAATCAATATTCAAATAAACCAATCTACATACTTCATTGCCTAATAAATTTTAAAAATGTTTTAGCACATTTATTGTTGCACTTGCACCACTGTGCGGTGGCTGGAGAATTCAACGTCGTCGCCACATTTCGATAAAATGCAAATCCGGGATTACTTTGTCGTTTTGCTTCGAGAGCTGCCGCAGTTGCCACCCCCCCTTTACCTCCCCCTTCACACTCACCATTCGCCTTGCTGCTGCTGCTGCTGCTGATGCACGGCAGCGCATTCGTATGCAATTCGTTTTGCCACAATTGATCCTTTTCATGTCGCTAGGATATAAGTACATATGCGAAATTGCATATCTTTGTCGCTGCCTGCTCGTTGCGGCCGCTGCTCCTTTAGTCGGTCCGCGGTCCTAAGTCCCACGTGGTGCCAGCTGCAGCACGCCAGGGAGGGGAACCGGGTGGAAGTGGGGGGTGGGGGGGGGGGTGGAAGGGGGCGGGCGGATCGCGTGCAGTGTGGAGCAGAGCAATGGCAACAAGGACATCGCACAGTTGGTTTTTGTAGGTTGGTAGCTTCGTTTGCATTCTTTGGCCCAAATATTAAAATGCTTGACTTACAAATTTAATGGTGCAATAATGGTGCGCACGCCGCATATCCGCCGCCGCGTTGCCACGCCCCCCAACGGGGCACGCCCCCACGTTTGCCCAGGGGCACGTATGCACAGCGCGGTGGCGACATGCAAAACATGAACACACACCACACACACACACACACTACGCACACACACACCACACACATACACGTAACGATTGGGGACGCAACGGAGTTGATTTTAAATTTAATAAAGTGCTTGCCTGACTGTCCCAGGCGACCTTCAAACTCTGCTCTGCTCTGTGGCAGTTCATTTCGCATGCTCCTGAACTAAACTCTCATTTGAGGAATTTGCTTTATGGCTCAATAATTTAACATATTCTTCATAAAAGCGCTCACGACTCATTTATAAATCGAATGTCCTGCTGAGCTCAGCCAGTTCTTAACCGGGTTGGTCCCCCCCCCCCCCCCCCCCCCCCCCCCCCCCCCCCCCCCCCCCCCCCCCCCCCCCCCCCCCCCCCCCCCCCCCCCCCCCCCGTCCAAAACTGCTGTGTGTACATACATACATATATATTTGAGTATGTGTGTGTGTGCGTGTGTGCGTGTGTGTGTCGCCTGGCAAAAAGCGAGGCGATTATTGTCATTAGTCTGCCATTATGTGCCGGCCATCAACTTCAGATGCTGTCAATGAGAACGACATCGACAACGCTGTTGGGTATGTGTCCGTGTGTCCGTCTGTCCATGTGTGTCTTTGTGCCTGCCCTGCCATCTCACACACTGTTAGCTGTTGGCTGTTGGCCTGAATAGATCGTTCCCGGATTGTATGGACATTGATTGTGCTGCTGGAGCCACATTATTGTTAGATTTTTGGGCCACACACAATGCACTAAGAGCATCAACAGAGCCCTCAATGCCAAGTGGCCAAGTGGAGAGCAGTTGGAAGTCCAGCAGCAACCATCCTCGTTCTCGTAAGTGAGCTGCATCATCTGCAATTGAACCCACGTAATTGTAGGTGAACTCAACTCAAATCAGAGGCGGCAAATTCCCGATTCGTTGTTGCGGTTTTCGGATCGTACAGCACTATCTAGATATTGGTCTGCATCCTAAATCAATCAGTAAATACATTTATTTAAGGTGTTTACAAGCAATTTAATTAAAATGTATTAATTATGCATTCTGAATATTAAACGAAATTCTGAAGTTTTGGCAGACAGTTTAAAGTTTAGTTTCCATTCGAAGTTTATTTATAATTAATAAAAAACCAATTTGTTATTATAAAGGGATTTTAAACTTTACTTTAGTTTGTAATGTCTGTAATGTTAATATATCATTTTAGGTCTATAAAAAATGCATGTAAATTTAATTAAATAATTTTATATATTTATTTATCGTAGTTCATAATTTATATTTGTAAATTTGTATATTTTTAGAAGTATTTTATAGATAAGTGTTATATTGTGGATCCGAATGCTTATACCCTATAAAATATGCATTATTTCATAGAATTTATCTTTGCGGTTTTTCACTTTTTATTATGGTCCAATAATATGACTATTTAAAATTAAGTTGTCATACTTTAATGAAACGCCGATTTGTGGCTTTCGTTAAAATATCCTCTTTTTTTCAAGTTTCAAAATTTCTCTTTCCCGCTCTTCGCTTGCATATATATAAAAAGATTTTTTTTGGTTGGTACTTAATTGATATCGTATATTCGTTGGCATTTCTGTTAATAATGGATCGATTATTTATATCGCTATGCGATTTATGATTAAACAAAAGCCAATTGAAAACCAACAAATTCCGTTTGCCGCTGAGCAGCCAGCAATAGTAATGAGAAATATGATTAATGTGCTGCACACCCGCGCACATACACATGTGTGTGTGTGTGTGTTGTATATGTTATGTGGAATTAACCGTCACTAAATCCTGGTTAAGTGCTGTGCTAACTGACATCGCTTAATGCCAGCTGCAAATAATTGCGCTTTAATTCGGCTCATTGCCATTTTTACAATCAATTATGCCAGGATGCGAGGATACTGGCGTCTGGTCTTAGACATCGGGGCTTGACAAACATTTATATGAATTAGCATATGTCAATATTTGTTAAATTGAATTAACGCCATGTCTGTGTGTGTGCGTGCGTGTGTGTGTGTGCGTTTGTAACTGAAACTTGCCTGGCTTTGGTTTGGGCAAACTGTCTGCAGCTCCACTCTATTTGTTATCATTAATTAAACGACAAGGCATTGAAATTTATTACACGCGTAGTTGACTATGGGGCCCCGCCCAATTCGTACACACCTACCCATTCATACACACACGCACACATCTGTGTGTTGTGCACGTGTGTGTAGACAATGCGTGGCAGAAGTTGTGCCTGAAAACTTTGAGACATAAATTGAGGCAATTGTTAAAACTAAAACCCGCAACGAATGAAAATTTGCGTCCTTTGCCGCTTGGCGAGTGCACGAGTTGAGTTGAGAAATTGTTGTAGAAAAACTATGTGCGTCTATTCATTTGTGCATGTGTGTGTGTGTGCATGTGTGTGTGTGTGTGTGTGTGCGTACTCATGCGTGATTCCCACAATCAAAAACTTAACTGTCTTACCATAATTGCGTGCACTTGTTTGTGAGTATGTTGGTGTATTTAATGAAATTTTATTCGAGCATTTCAACTACGCCAGCCACTTGCTCCTTCTTCTTCTTCTGCTGCTGCTGGTCTTTTCCTCTTCTATGGCTACAATCCCAGCCAGCCGCTACTTTCATTTGCTGTGGTTACGCCACCCACCACTCACCACCCACCAGCCTATAGAAGAAAACCCCACCCACCCGTAGGAGCAACTTTTTGGTATATGCCACACACACACACATTTTCATACGTGGATTCTGAATCCGAAATGCGGCGTGTCTGCCTGCCTGGTCCTCTGAGGTCTAGGTGTGTGTGTGTGTGTGTGTTGGTGTGTCGGGGTCTAGGTTAGGTAGGGTAAGGGTAAGGGTTACGTTTACGTTTACGGTTATGCGGCGCGTTCGGGCGCAACTTTTGCAGCTCAATTAATAAAGCAAGTCGAGAGGAAGCTGCTAATTGTGTGTGCCGGGCCAACTTCAGAAAAACTTGCCAGCCAAAATCTCGACGCTGTCAACAGGCGACAACTCTACAGATTTGTTGTATTTGCTGTTGAAGGCGTGACTTAGAACCTGATCGACGGGTAGGGCGGTAGGGCTGTTTATATTGCGTTATATTCCGTTCCCGTCGATTGCGGGTCACGTTGTCTCGATTTTCGGTACAGTTTATCGCGTTTACTGTCAAGTAATGAAATTGTCTGCTGATATATTTGTTGACAGCGCAGATGTTGCTTTTATTTTCAATTTTGATGCCAGAGCCCTTCTGCAGGCCAACCAATCCCCGCCACGCCCCCAAAGGCCCCCCATTCATCCAGCTGCCCACAACAATGCGATAACAACAAATCAATTCAACGCAAGCTGCCTCAACTAATAAAAAGCCAGACATTGCCCAAAATAGTAGCCATCTAGTTTATGTCTGTGTATGTATCTGTGTGTGCACAAAAACAGAGCGCTCTGCAAAAATATTGCCATTGAAAACAAATAAAGCTGTTGACGATTTCATAAAAACATTTCGCAGCAGCGTCTGGCCATTTAACTGGAGGCATGGCAGCAGCGGCCAGAAAAGTTTTTCAAGCATTTTATAGTCCGCATTTGATTAGATTTGATATATATTTGTGTATATTTATATATATCTGGTGTGGTATTGTGTACTGCAATAAATGCGCTCAACGCTAATAAACTGTCACCAGGCAGGTGAACTCTTTGTTGTCGCTCAATTTAATTATGTTGGGTAAATTCATTTTATGAACTTCTTTGGCTTCATTTATCCGTTCATTTAATTGCTCAGGTATGCAAAAAATTTTGCAGTCATCCGAAGAAGAATGACCCTTATGGAATGACAGGGATACATTTTTGCAAGGGCAGTTTTTAAATAATTAACTTAATTATAAAATTCAATTATGTTGGGAATTTAATATAAAATTTATTTCTTTGATATCTTAGATGTTTCACAATTCAATTAATATTTAGTTGAAAAATGTTAGGGGTAATTTGACAAGTTTCTCAACTTTTCAATTGTTAAATTTAAATGCAATAGATATATTTTCTTGTTTAATGACAAACATATCATGCCATTTTATTTATATTTATTATATACATTTCAAAAGCTCTTAAGACATTTTTCACGCCAGCTTTAATTTACTACTAAAGAGCATTAAATGGCAACACTTCAATAACTGAAAATATTGCTTTTGAAGCTATTGCGATGGCAGTTGCACAAAATGGATAAAAACCAAAAAAATACATAAATACATACATTTATATATGTGCGTACATATTTACGCATGTATAACAACAGTAAAAATGCGTATGTTGTATTTAAAAGGCGGTAGCGTTTCGAGTAAATGTTATTAAAACCTGAAGATTTCTTCACGTAGATAATTTCGTATACAAATTTACAATTAAATGGGTATTAAATTGCACAGAAAATGCAAACGCACACAAACAGAGAGAGAGAGAGAGAGAGAGAGAGAGAGAGAGAGAGAGAGAGAGAGAGAACGAGCAGATGATGCTCTGGCACATTCATGAAAATGCGTGTGTGTTTGTAGTATGTATGTGCGGCTGGGTCAAAAGATTAAACGCGTGCTTTGCTGTGCATAATTGTTGCATAATGAAGTGAAGGATATGAAGGATATGCTGCCATGCACACACGCTTCACTGGATATTTATATGCTTTTTGAGTCTGACCAGGGGCCCGGGCCGAAAGCAGCAACAGCAACAACAACAGCAACAACAGCAACAGCATCTGGTTCATGGACAGGGGAGTAACCAAAAAATCCCTAGCGACGTTAATTAAATTGCATTGCATATGCAAGTTGGTTGCATTTTAATTGAATCGGATTTAAGAATAATGCCCAAAGTCAGCAGTAGCATCCGCAGTAGCAGCTGGATGATGTTGAGCTCCTTGTTGTTGTTGTTGTTGTTGCTACTGCTGTTGTTGTTGTTGCTGTTGTTGTCGCTCATGTGGCTGCGTGTTTGTCCCTGGGGCTGCGAGCACCGCCGGCTACACTCAACTTACTCAGCTTCGACCTTACGCATAATGCAGCTGAGAGCAGCGGACCAGTCCGCCCGGTATTAAGTTCTTGAGCAAAGTTATTCCGTTCGAGTCCGGAGACAGTGGGCCAAGGCTGCTGCTGCTGCTGGTGGCAAAAGTTAAGTCGAACTAAGTTTTTGGCTTGCTTCATCATTGCGCCGCTGAGAGTTTACCACTGGGAGCTTTGGCTAGCTTCTTGAAAAACCAATAATAATTTCCGGATTTTTTTTATATATATACATATTTTTTTCATGGCGAACAGCTGCAAATGCAACTGGGGAATAGCCAAAGATTTAGTTAAGCCAAGCAGCGCAGCAGAGGGCTGATAGCGAGACAAACAAATTGAATTGGCCACGGTGCTTTGACTGCTCGCGAGCCTGGCACTTGCCTGTTGGCTTGTTGACTATTCGATTTGGCCCAGCACTTGGCTAATGTGGTTATGTAAGCAGCCGCCAGGCAGTGGTCGCCGATCGCAGCAACTTGATTGCAAATGTAAATAGTATTGGGGCAAGGGCAAAGGATTCGGACTTGGCGCTTTGATAGCTCGATAGTTGTTGATGCTTTAATACAATTCAATGGGCACTTTAAAGCATTATTTATTTACCATTGATGCAGTTTTTTAATTTTATTATCGCAACACGCACAATGGGCACACATATTTGCACAGGACACCCGACAGGAGTATTAACTGAGGGTGGGCTTTAAATCGCAGTCAATTGACTGGGCCCGCGGCCTATGCAAAATTTGCATTTTCAACTTGTAAACAAATCGAAAAGCAATTAAATTATTTAAATAAAAACAACAGGCAGGCGGCAACCAGACGCACAATCAGCGTGGAGCTCAACATAATGAGAAATCTGAATTAATAATTGCGCATACGCCACGTTGCCACAGTTAATGCAAATTCAAAATAGCGATGGACGTGCCTCGTGACCATCACGACAATAATCAAAATTCAACAATTATCATAATATTTATCAACGTAGTTGAGAAAAATAAAATTTTCTAGATATTTATATTTTTAAAGGAATAAGCATACGAAAGAAGAACATATCCTTACCTATTGAAATTTAAGAATTTTCAGAATGACAGAAAAATTATTAGCCACAACCTTTGTAAGGGATTATCCTTAATTGTCCTTCATTTGATTATTTTAGGAACTATCGCGATGTTCTTTGCGCAACAGATGAAACATGTTCAACCAATCTGGAATATGAAATAAAAAGGATACTGTCAAATTTATGTTTCATATATTATAAATATATTTAAAAAATGCATAGTTGTCAATTTAAATGATGCAAAAGCAAACTTGTAATGCATTTCAGTTATTTTCACGTAGTTAGTTCTTGTTATTATTATCAATTTAGTTAAATACATTTATTAAACATATTACTGTCGATTTATGAACATAAAATATACGTAAATGTATAAATTTCCGTGTGCGTAATTAGCGCATAATTAGTCCATATCTAATGTAAGTGCAGGTGGTGAACTGACAGAGAAGGGGATTGTGAGAAAGAGAGGGGTGGAGGGTAACCAGGGTAGTTGCATTATATATGCTAATGTGTGCAGCTATCGTGTGCGTGTGTGTGTGTGTGTGTGTGTGTGAGCTCGTGTGTGTGTGCGTAGTACACTCCACAATTATCCATCGCCTTGAGCTGCTGTCCATATCACTCATACGCCCAGTTGGGCAATCAGTATTGTTGCTTTGGTTAGTAAACAGCGCACGCACACATACATCTGTATTACCAGAGAAAGAGAGAGAGAGGGACAGAGAGACATACACAATCCTTATCAATTGTATTACTTCCGGTCAATACTAAACACTGACATATCCTATTAATTTCATAAGCAATTGAGTGCAAAACTGTAAAGCGAATAGAGCACGCAGAACGCAGGATATATAGGACACGCTGGCGGCAGCTGAGCTGAGCTGAGCTGAGCTGAAGCTCAGTTGGCTGCCGGCTGTTGGCTGCCGTGTACGTGACTCTTTTAGATACGTTTCAGCGCACTCACACAGGACATTGGCTGCCGTCCGTCCTAGGACTCCAGCTGAAAAGGAAAGCTAAACAGCGGACTCAAATGCTTGCAAACCCAATCCAGCAAAATCGAAAATGGCACATTGTTCACGTGCCTGGCAATTTAAGCCCGTCCCCCGTCCCATCTACCCAACGCCCCCCTCGCGCTCTTCTGATTGTACATTTCGCGAGATTACTGCAAACTCTCATTATTACAAACGGAAGCCCGGAAATGAAGTGGCTCATAGGATGGCAAGGATTTTTGGTTGGTCTGAGTCTGCAACTTCTCTCTCTCTCTCTCTCTCTCTCTCTCTCTGGCAGCCGCTCTCATATCAATAACTAAGCAAATTGTTTGGCCAACGCGCGTTCAGACACATACTTTAAATTCCGCTGCTCGAACCGAGCTGCTGCTGCTGCTGTTGCTGTTGCTGCTGCTAATGTTGTTTTAGGAGAACTTTTTTAATCTGCCTTGGCGCCGCTTGCTGCGGCTGCTGCTGGTGCTGCTGCCGCTGACAGAACCAATTAAGCGCAACCAAATACACCCAGAAACAAGGTTGAAATTCCAACAATTTCGTTGCGCATCGCTTGGCCAAGTATTTCTTTTTGCTTTCCATTTGGGAGATCTCGCGCGCTCCCAGTTACCCAGTTTTCGGGTTGCTGCTCAGCTGTCCGCAATCAGCGATGCCTTCCCCCTCCCCGTCATCCGAAACCCCCGTCCCAGCAACCCCTCTTCGATTGTGTACGTGGTAGAGGTGTGTGTGTTTGTGCTGGTCAGGCAATGTTGTAAAACGTCAAAAGCGTTAAACGTAATTGAGCTGCGCGCTCAAATACAAATAAATAAATACCGTCGTCGTCGTCGTCGACGTCGACGTTTCCATTGTTGTTGTTTTAGTTGTTGCTGCTGCCACATTGTCTGCTTGCTGGCTGGCTGTGTGGAAAGTTGAAATGTTATTTGAAATGTTGCAACAGTAGCAGCAGCAGCAACACACAACAATAACACAGCAGACGCGGTAGCTGGTCAAAAATTGGTATTTAATTTTCAACCCAACTTGCAGTCCACAGGGAAACGAACGCAATGGCAACATTTGCTGCTGCGTTGCTGCTGCTGCTGCTGCTGCTGCTGTTGGCCAGCAGCGGCAATTTGCCGCATTCCACGAAACACATTTTTTTTTCTTTTTTGAGAGAGCTGGCCAAGGCCAATAATAAAAGAGCCCTGTGGAATGGCGGGTTCTCATCAGCGTAGCGAAGGCGAAATTTTCACTTTTTACATTACAATTGCCATTTTCTGTGTGGATTTAACGTGTATCGCATTTAATTTGCCCATTTTCATTTTTATTTTTATTTTGTTTTAGCTCTCGCTTTTCCATTTTTGGCATACGCATTTTGGAGCATTTATCCCGATGATCCCTGGACTAATCATTTATGCAAATAACTCATGCATTTTCGATTAGATGGCACTTAATCAAGTTTCTAACTGGCATATTTTGCATATCCCTCAAATGGCAATGCAATTCTCTAGCTTCAACTGAATTTTGTGGCTGGCAATAACAATAAAGCAAGCCACAACAGCAGCAGCAAACAGCAGCAGCAGCAGCTGAGGCAACAACAACGACAATAACTGTGTCTGCTGGGCGTATTTAAGTAGAAAATAATGCATAAATTACGCCCGAAGGCACTTGAACGTCTGCAGTCTCTCTCCGAGTTTAGCATAACTTATCGCATATCCTATTTAGGTGACAACACATTCAAACACACACACACTCACACATAGAGATGCTTATTTAATTAAATATAAATCGCTGAGCTGGTTCACATAAATTCAAACTCAACTCCACGAAAGGAGAACACTTAACAATTCACAAGTCAAATTTTAAATACACTTAAGCATCAAATGAAGTTGAAGAAATCAAAACTTTAAGGTAAGAATAATTTAAAATATATATTTTGAAGCAATTTAAATAAATATCAAATATGGAATATTTATTTTACTTTTTATACTAAATTTTATACTTTGCAATTTTGGACAGTTTATAATATTTTCTAGACAGAATTTTATTTATGAAATTTATTTTTAAGCCTTGCAGGCTGTGTTAATCGTCATATTGGGCACATACATTTTTTAAATAAAAATATATAACTTTCATATTATGAGACCGATTCCAATTGATGTTGCAATAAGTGAAAAGTAAAATCTTTATTAAAAATTAAATATTGAATATAGTTAATGCTGAGTCTGGCGGCAGCATACTGGTTGTAAAAGTCAATATAGCTTTACGAGGATTAAACAAAAAAGAGCTGTCCTTTGTTGCGAGGCATTCGCATTCATTTCCATGCAAATAAATAAAAGAGACGCCCAGCCCCTTCCAACACACACACACACACACACACACACACACACACACACACACACACACACACACACACACACACACACACACACACACACACACACACACACACAATTAATCATTGCGTTAAGGCAGCTGAAAATCAGATTGTTTACTTGCATTACGTTCACGTGGCGTATGCGCAATGTCAAATAACAATTTAAAGGCCGCTGAGTGGCACTTAATGAGCCTCAGTTGAAGTTGCAGGTGCAGCCAATTGGAAGCTCGAGGCCAGTTCACAGCTAATCCTTTATTAAATTTCTGCCATATTTTGTTGCGATTGTCTTAATGTTTAGCTCTTTAGTAAATGTATATGTATAAATTCATTATTTATGCTGCATAATCAATCAATATGCTGCTTGATTTTATTATTTCTTTATTTTCATTTGTTCACCATGATTGCTGACGTCTCGTTCGCATTTTGGTCCTCTGAAAGGCGCGTTGTCGTCGTCGCAGTCCTATGGTCCTTTCGCACCGCCCCCTCCCCCCTCCTCACCCCCCCGTTGCGTGCTTGGCCTTCACTTCTCGCGCTCTGTAATTCGCGTTAGTCGCTCCAGCAATTTATATCAATACAGATCCAATCGCGCGTCCTTCGTAGCTCACCCCGCCCTCACCACAATCCCCACACTATTCCAAGGCACTCTCCGAGTGTACAAGGGTGTGTATGTATGAGTGTGTGTGTGTGCTGATTTGATTTTTTTTTTTTTTTGCCTTTGATTGAGCTTGTTATGTGCACCCCCGGCCCCAACTTAGCATCCCCATTGTATTTGTCTATCTAACTGCAGCGATGCCGTCGCTGTCGCTGTTGCCATCAGTCATGGTCGCGCCACGCCCTTCATTTTGCAGCCCCCTCTTTCAGCCGCCCATCATCTTCATTGAAGTCGCTCAAATCATTTTCTATATATATATATATATATATATATATATGTGTATATACATATATATTTGTGTATATTTTTGGCGCACAGCTTCGATGGAATTGGGATTGTGCGCCTCTGATTTGATGCGTACTTGACGCACAGGACTAACTGGCGGGTTTCTATATTTAAATGTCGCACGTTTCCTGCCCCTAGGTGGCGCTTTAAAGGCCTTCAAATCGCATTGAATCGAACTTCACTCGCTCTGACTGTCAATATTTGTTATTGATTTTGTCATAATAACATTCCCAGTGCGTCTATAAATTTGAAATAACGCATTTACCTTCCGGCCAGCAGCAGAAGTTGATGCCACGGGCTGTGCATCTGGGTGCGGCTGGCATTACTGGGTGATAAATCTCGTCAAAAAGTTGACTGCCTGTGGGCGTGGCATGGTTTGAGGGCGCAAGTCAACACGAGCATTAGTGTTATAATTATAACTTTTATTCTAATAATGACAGTAAAAAGTGGAGATGGAAATCTAAATGCTTTTTATGCCAACATGCTGATGTCTGAAGTGTCTGTATGTGAAATGCTCCCAAGGGATCTGTGGGTATAACAATAAAAATATATAACAAGTAAGTTTCAGTGGAATTCTTTGTTATCAGTGTGTTAAGAAATAAAATTTATCAATCAAGTGATCTCTAAACGTTTATCAAATAATTAAACTGGGTCTCCATAACTCTAATTTTGATATTAATTTTAACCCTCAAAACTATTTCAGCACGAATGTGAAATATGTGACTCTCAAACAGCCAAAAACTATGAATACTGAAATGGTGATTTTCACTGTGATTCCAAAAATTCCCCGAGTTCCCTGGTTGCTGTGTGCGATGTGCGTGTGCTGATGCGATGTGATGCGTTGTGATGCGTTCTGATGGAACGATGTCGTGGTAACTTTTAATCGGCTCTGCGTCGCACAGTTCCACACATCAGAGGCAGCTTCATCAGAATCAGTGTTAGAGGCATTCCGCGAAATCCTCACCTCAGTCTTCGTTTGCTTGTCAACAGACAACGTCAAACTGAACTTAACATTTGCATACGCTCATCAGTCAGGCGACGCTCTCAGAGCTCAGCTCTCTGCCTGCACATGTTCCTGCACTTGCACACAGCCTCTGTGCTTTTCCTGCTGCTCCTCCTTCCCCTCACCTCCCCTTTTGTTTCACGCTGCGCACATTCGTCTTGTAAACATGAAGTTAAGAGCCATTAATTTACCCACCCACCCATCGCCTGCTGCTCGCATCCAGGCCCACACTTACCGCCCCGCCCCTTTTCCATTTGCATTGCGTTAAAATCACTTTGGTTGTCGTATTAGTGATTCGCACGTGAGGCAGCTGCTTGCCCCCCTCCCCCCTCGTCTTCTTGTTTGCCCACTTTTACCAACACGTTCGTTGCAAATTTTTTAGCTGCCTCAACGTTTACGAAAAGTTTTCGTTCCCTTTGATTTCTGCCTTTTACGCAGCCCACAGTCGAAAAATGCTTAAGTGAATTTCAACGTGTGCGGCTTACGCATCAGTCACAGCCCCCGCCCACAGCCCACCGCCCACCACCCACCACTCCCCAGCGACTCCATTTTGAATGAGCATGATTTAAGCAATGCTGCCTCACTTTTAATTGAATTGACTTTGATGCGATTATTTCTCGCTCATCCAATAATTGCTACGCTGCGTATACGCAATGTCTGCTATAACGCACTATGTATAATATCGATGCTTATTAGCAGGCAGCGCCCTTAAGGACACAGGTGTTGACCAAGCTAAAGGACACACCTGGGCTACACTGGCGTCGACCCGCTGTCATTTTGTGCTGTTGGGTTTTGTCGTCTCAAGAGGCAGCCCAATGTTGATCCCTATTAGTAACACAAACAAGTTGCTCGGCTCGCCAGCCCAATCCTTGATTCAATCCAAGGATATGTGCAGATGTTATCTGCCTAGCCTGTAAGTCCTGTGGCTCAGTCGAACAGAGAGAGGGATAGTGTGTGGGGGGAGAGAATGCAACCAGTGCGAGACAGCGTCCTTCCAATTGTCCATTCGGCTTAACCGCAAATCCTTTTTAACATATAAAAAGTAACGTTTTGTGGCCGTTTCCCACATCCAACTGCTGTATGGAGTGTGTGTATCTGTCAGCATACATATATATATATATATCTGATTGTATATGTCCGTGTGTGTGTGTGTGAGTGTGTGTATTCCCATTGTTGTTGTCAACACCATTTTATAGTTGCCATTGCGTAGGATGCCGGCGACGCTGGCCACATTGCCTTGGCTTAACTGCAATGTCCTCTGTCCTGTGTCCTGGCTGTGCGTTGCGTTCAATTGAATTTGCGATATGTGAATATTTAAGCACTGTGCAGGGACAGCAGCCCCAGCTCCAGCTCCGGCTCCAGTTCTTACTGCTGTTGCTGTTGCTGTTGCTATTGCCGTTACTGCGTCCGCTTGTAGTTTGTTGTATCCACATAACTATCATTGCTTTTGTGTTCCAGCCGCTTTCGGGGCGGAGACGGGGGCGGGCAACGTGTGCGATTGAATTTTTATTGCACGATAAAAGTCGACCAGGTGAGCTAAGCAGCGACACGAGACGGCGTCGTCATCGTCGTCGTCGTCTGAGTTGCAAACATTGTAAGCATTGCAAAATATTTACCTCGAAGATTTGTGCTAACCACTGGAAAGTTTATTGATTCCTTGCCTCGTTTTACATATGGCCCAGACCGCCGGATGCCTAAACTGACAGCATTTGCAAAATGACACACGTAACGAGACGGAGCGACATTCAGTCACGATTGAGACAGAGATAGCGACAGTGATTGAGATAGAGACGGGACGTCTGATAAAGACGAGGACAACACGAAAGATTTACTGTCCTTGTGCAGAGAACATGCAATGCGCATATGTATATACATATATATATATATATATATACAGACAAAACAATACAAATTTCTGCTGCGGACACAAGAATTTTTAATCTGCAGTTGATTCTGGCCAGCTTTTGGGAGTGGAATCCCAAACTTGTAGGATATACTAGATTTTAGTATAAGGTTGAAGTGAGCTTGAATCATAAGCAAGTTTTTATTCCTCATAAAATATAGTCAACAAGCAGATAAATTCATATTCCAATTTCCAATTTCCGTTCGATATTTCAGTTAGATTCAGTTCAGAGGCAAATAAGGAACTAAATAAACCAATAAAAATTTTATTGAAACCCACAAAATTCAACACAAACAAGTAAGATTGCTCTAGTCGAGACCTCCCGATTAGGAGATACCCTGAACTCAGAATTTATCATGAGTATATTTAATGAGTATAATTAAAAAAAAAAACTGCAAACCTAGTGTTCCATATATAAGGATAGGTCTCAACTTTCCCCAGTCGTAACTTTGCCAAAACTCAACCGATTTTGATGAGGTTGGTCTTTTTGTTCATGGTTTTGCCTTTTTGATTATTTGAATGCAATGCAAATATAATTTAAATTTCTGGTACTAATCAATAAGAAATAGAATTTGTAAAACTTATCGAATTCTCTATATATTGGTATTAATTACAAGTGAAATTACAATGTATTTAATTGTAAATGTTTTTTTGCCACTTGAATTAACACAAAATATTTAGCAAAAATTTGTTTGTCTGTTTTAATAAATGGTATTCATTTATATGAGATAAATTGAGAAAGTCAATATTTAATTGGACACCAAATTGTATGCAGTGCAAGTTAGCAAACTATTTGCTTAGACATCACATCGGATTTGTTATTTATTGTGGCGTTTGTCTCGTTTTCTGTTTTCTTTTGACAACTGTCAAATCGTCGGCGACGACAGCGCAGCCAAGTCAATTTCGGGGAAAAACTTTTTAGAAAATTGAACAGAATTTCAAACACATCGGGTAAAATGAGAGAATGAGTTGGGATGAAGTGCGACCACCCGCATGACCAAAAAGGACATTTGCTGAGATGTTTTGCGATGCGCCTGTTTATGTTTACGTTTATGTATGTGCGTGTGTGCGTGTGTGTGTGTGTGCATGTGTGTTTTACTGTCTGTGATTTGATGTTTACAGAAAGCGAAAGATGCGGCATTGCTGGTCGCAGGAGAAGGACATCAAAACAAGACGCTGCCTTTTAAAGCGCAGGAGTTAGGGAGAATGAACGACGACGCGTCAAAGCAGCAGCAGCAGCAACATCAGCAGCAAGTGATTTCAATAAATTTGATGGCTTTCCATTTGCAACCCAAACTCAATCGTCTATTCGCAGTAAAAAATTTCGAATTACGCTGAGAGGGCGAGCAAAAGATGCGAGCACCAGAATCCTGCCTTACTCAAATGACTAATACAAGCAAAGTTATTGACATGGCAGTGGGTTTAGCTTTCGCCTCAACGAGGGTAGCACTGCGCTCTTTTAGTTCCCGCATGTACACACACTCGCACACACTCGCACACACACACGCACACCCATAAGAAGTATGTCCCAATTCGGGCTGCGTATAACTTCAAAATGACTGCTTTATGTAAATCCCACGGATAACGTTTTGCAAATTGAATTTTTAGCATTCTATTTTATTTATTTTTCACTTCTTTTTACAGTGGTGCTGCTGTCACCAGCGCAGCACCACACCCACCGATATCACTAATATATCCAAGCGTAGCTCTCGGCCCCGTCCTATCAGTCGACGGCATCCGCATTCGCATTTACTTTGCCCGCTTACCATTTAACAGCCAGCTCATAGATACTTTGCCTCCTTGACTGTAGTTGCATGACAGTTAAGCCCGGCCGGATAAGCGACGGCTACGGCGGTGGCGGTGGCGGTGGCATTGACTGTGGCAGCAGCGCCGACATCAACGACAGGCCCGATAGCGAAACGCGAACTGAAAGCCAACTGTCAGACATTGATATTAGCATTTAGCCATAGATATGTTGGGCCCCATGCTCAACCCTTACCCACAATCGGGGAAATCTCAACCCAAGCCCAATAAATGGCCAACAAGGGTTACACCCTTGTAAAGCGCAGCATGTGATGAGGAATACCTAATTGGGTCACCGCCCACTCTTCCCTCAAAAGCATAGTTGTATACCAAAATATGAGTTGCACTTCTTGGAACTGGAATGTGAAACATTAAACTTTACCCTAATCCAAGACCTATTTTTTCTAAAGAATTCCAGGAAATTCATAAGACTCTCTTTGAAGTGGTAAACATATTAAACTTTTTGAAAATAATATTTTAAATACTTTAAAAATGTTTATGTTTGATAATATTTTCATGAAAATAATCATTTAAAAAAATGTTTGAATATGCAAAGAAGCCCACGTTGTTAAAAAGCTCGTGAGCTTCTTTAATTTTTACCTTTTTATGTCTGCGCATAAATTCGATTAATTTATTTATTTCTACGGATTCCCATTCAATTACTCAATTGCATGATTCCGGTTATTGTCTTTGCCATTTAACAATGAGAAGTAATTAATATTATTATATTATCTCATTTTCCGACACGCAAAATATTTATTCACATTTAAAATTCTTTCGTACTTTTGAAGCTTGTCTACAAAAAATCAAGTAAAAACCTTAAAATCTCAAAGGTCCACTTATTAATACCCTGTGCTCAAAATAAACACACTAACGAAGAATTTTGGGTCAGTTTTAAATAATCTTGATTATTATTCTTTGTAGAGCTTTCAGCTCTCTCTTACAAACATATTTACTACTTTATTATAGCCGCTTTTACACACACTTTTAAAGGATACTTCGTGTAGTTAAAATAAAATCGATAGTTCGTCGCATCAACTGAAATAAATGCAGAAATGTTTTTTTACTGATTTAAAAATGATCTCAATAAATGCCATAGTTAATTATATGAAAATTTAATTGATATCAATTAAAGATTCTGCAAACTAATTATATTTTAACGTGCCAATAAATAAACTATATTGCTGTTAACTGAAACTTGCACTTTGAGTTTATGAGCTCAAATTATGCATATCTGAGGTGTTTAATTTGTTCAATCTTGTTGTGCCTTAGTTAAAAATTTTAGTTTATTTTAATTACCTAATGAAATGCGTATACTTAATATTCCAGCAATAGTTAGTTAATACTTTAATAATTGCCTTGTTTGCTAGAAAGTTTATTGTTACTTCACTAATTAAATATTTTACTTCTACCTATCAATTAGAATCCGACCGATGTAGTTGTTGTTGTTGTTGTTGTTGCGTAGTGTTATCATTATTTGTGTTGTTGTTATTGCAGGTCATTTGATTTCGTTTTGGTTTTGTTTCTCATTATTATTACTATTTTTGTTGTTGTGGTTGCTGTTGTTGTTGCTGCTGCTGTTGTTTTATTGCTGCCATGTCATTTGGAATTCGACTAATGAGTTTTGTGATTTCTCATTTATTCATTGAATTTTTTAATTAGTCTCGCATTGCTTTTTATGGGCAACAAATTGATGTAGTTTCCATTGTTGTTGTTCTTGCTGCTGTTGCTTTTATTGTTATTGTTGTTGCTGTTGCTATTGCTGCTGACGGGATAAATGTTGTAATTGAAAAATAAATGAGGCAATCAACTTTCTGACCTGTCATGTAGCGAATATTTTAGCTATGGAACTCGCTGCAACCAGAGTTACCCCACAGCTTTCAGCTCCTCCTCCTCTCCTCCGACACCTCTTTGGGCCAACATATCAAAATTACAATGTTGTGGCAGCCGATGGCGATGGCGCTGCCGCTTCTGCCAGTGCTTCCATTGGGCGGTCGGGCAGCCCCGAAAGGTAATTATGGGCCTTGGCCGAGTGGTTGAATGGTTGACTGGTCTGGCTGTGTCCTGGCGATGGTGTCCTGACCCGCTTGATGCCTTCATTTTGCATGTTGCTGCCGCTGAGCTTTTTTGATTGTAATTGTTGTCGATTGTCATTAATGTTGCCGCTCGCTCGCTTTGCCGCCCGATTGTTGTGGTCGATTTTTGTTGCCTGATTTTCGCATTGCCTTCGTCCTCGGCCCCCCGCCCCGCCTGTCCGTTGCCGCCATTGTTGGACGCCTGTTTTGTTGCGGCCTTGTTTCGCGGTTTGTTTGTTGGCTGCATCGCATCCTCGCAGCTGTCAACACAATTGCTGAGCCAACCGCAGTTGTGTGCAGCGTCAAAAATTGCTGCCAGATTTTCCAAAATTAACGCGAACCGAGCTGTAAACTTTAGTTCCGGCTCAGATTCGTTTATATATATGACCAATTGACTCTATGCTAATTTCAGCTCACACTCCCCCCTCCGGCAACGCATGAGTTGCAACCTCGTAATGCATGCTAATACGCAGCTGTAATATCGGTAATATCGGTCGCCCCAGGCCGGGAGCCCATCAACTTATATGTAAACGCACAAACATTTCCTTCACTTTATTTGCCATGGAAATATTGAAATTGCCTTGTCGCCGGTTAAATCAGATTGTTTATTATGAGTGTATATTTTACGTAATTCTTTTGCGGAGGTCACAAATTCCGATTTCAAACAGAATATGTATTTGTATAGTTGTATAGTATGTATTGTATAGTTTATAGTTGTTGCATCGGTGAATTCGGTGTGTATATAATGTAATAAATATACTTTCAAACGAATCTTTTTGGGAAAAAAAACAAAAATATTTTTATCGGATACCAGTTCAACTTAAATGCAGAATCAATCTAAATTTGGATTGGACATGTCTAGATTATTGACTGAAAAATATAACCCCTTAGAACTTTTAAAGTTGATTCATATACTAATATTGGTAAACGCAACCGAGTAAGAAATGGGTTAAATTAAGCAAACATTTTAATTTTTACATAAGTATAAATGTAGGCTGTAAAAAGTTATTTAAACTAATTTAAATAGGCGTAATTTTTAATTTCTTTAGCTAATAGCTAGTTCATCACACGTTTACCGCTGCTAAGCCAATTTTGAGCATATTTTCGCAATAGATTTTCAGGCGTGTTTCATTTACGTACAACCAATCCCCTCTATTCCCCCCGAATTGCCAACAAAAAAAAAAAGCCCAGCTATCAGCAGTAAAGTTCTCAGTTGGTTTTTGCAGGCGGGCGAAAAGATTTTGAGAATTTTGAGCACGTTTGCGACGTTCAAAAGAGATTAAAAGCGTATAATTGTCGCCTTAGCAGTGAGGACAACGACGGTAGGACCAGGGACCGGGTAAGCATTGTGAAGTTGTGCGAAGTTTGTTGGGCGGGGGTGTGCGCTGTGGGCGTTGTTTTCTGGCCGAGGCCTTCTTTTACTGGCTGTCGGGCATGATTTAGGCAAAGAGCTTCCCAGCTTGCCAGAAGAGGCCATCACTTGGCCCGAAGCGAGCAAATTTAATTTCCGTGACAGAAATAAGTTTTGCGCTCAAATGCACAGCAGCCGCCCTCCCCTCCCCTCACCATACTGTCAGTGCCTGCTTTCAAGGCGTGCGTGGCCACTTTTTTGTTGTATTTTATTTCCTTCTTTTTTTTGTTCTGTTCGGCGGGTGCGTGTGAGAATATGGAACAAGTTGCAGCTTGACTTTTATTAAAAGCTCATTAAGCCAACGCCAAAGTTTCGGGCCGCTTATCACAAAGATTGCAAGTGCTTGGCTACAGATTCAGCTCCAATCTGTGCAGCTGCGATGACGATGACGACGCGTCAATCCTTGGTCGCAGATAGTTACTTAAATAAATCCATACCATTAGCATTTCTGGTGGCCAGGTCAAGTTGGGTCAGTCAGTCTATCAGTCTGTCGGTCTGCCGGTCTGTCCGTTTGTCCGTCTGTCAGACATCATTACGCGCTGTCGCTCTGCGGCACTGTGGTGACATCATCATTATGGCGTTGGCCGAACTTTGGCTGAGGGGCTCACCTTGACGCCCTGACGTGACGTTCCTTACCGTCAGAGCAAACCCGAAAAGTAGCAGCCAATTTTTCAAAAAACGCTTTCAGTCCGAGCAAAAGTAAGAAAAATTGTGCGGTCCAAGCAAAAAATATTTCACTTGCTGCGTGTCCGTGTCCCAAGGATGTGGCCATGTCCTGGCAGCCCAGCTCTGGCTGCTGCTGCCGCTTCCTCTGCTCCTGCTGGCTGCCTTTGTTAGTTACCTTTTGAGTCTCTGCTAAATCAAAATGGCAGCGCGCCGTGCGCGCCTTTCGTCCTTTTGGCGTTGCTGCCGCTCAAGTGATTTACTTGCCGACTGACGACTCCTTTAGCCGACCTGCTTGGCATTCAGGTCCAGGCCGCTGCTTGAACGCGGCCCCAACCCAAAGCCCACTCGCCACTTTAACTTCTGGCCCACTTTGTGAGCTCCTCAAATTGCTTTAGCTACAGCCTCGGCCACAGCTTCGCTCGTGCGCAAAAATTTTCACATGTGGCCCTAACCAGCGCCCAATTCTCGGTTCTCAGTTCTCAGTTCCTGGTTCCCAGTGGCCAAGTGGCGTGCGCACACAAATTAACTCGAGAGAGAGAACAAAAAAAAAATGGAATAAAACAGAAAATCATAATAAAGACATGGTCAGCAGAAAACTGAAGCCAGTGCCTTTGGGGGGCTCGCATTATCATTATGGCCGAGTTATTTGTAACCTTTTTTTTGAATTCCATTTAAAGTTCGCAAACCCAAACATCAATCTTCGGCAGGCCGCTCAGCTCAGCTCGTGGGCGTGTGGGCGTGGCCAAAGTGTGTAGGAAGTGTCAGGCAGTTTGAGGACAAGATTGTGACTCATTAAATTACATTGCAAATGTCATTGTAAAGTAAGTAAAATGAGACTGGGGCTCACTGGCAGCACTCACAGGATGTCGGGCAGGCTCTTCTGCTGCGTATAAGCAGCATTCATTTATTTATATATTACTTTGCCTGTCACTCGCTCTCTGCCTTTCTCTTTCTCTCTTTTAAACAGCACACCTTTCTGACTCGCTCGCTCTGCTGCTGCTCTGCCAGCAATTTAAAATGATAATTTACACAAATGCGTTTAAATAAATAAAACGCACCGAATGCGACGAAAAAACGGGGGGCGGAGGGCGTGTCGAGCGGCTTGTGACGCACATTTTGTCACCGACAAACTTCCGGCGGCACCTACCCCCTACCCCCTACCACCATACCCCGCCTCGCAACTCTGGCCAAAAGTTGCCTCTGTTAGGTGTCGGCTACAATTGTCCTTAAATCACACGTAATGAAGTTGTCGCTGTGCGGCGCATACTGCTGTTACTGTTGTCGCTCCGAGCAGCCTGTTCGCCCCCTCCTCCGCCTCCTCCTCCTCCTCCGCCTCCTCCTCCTCCTTGGATCCAGTCCTCGCCAGGCTGTCTTACTGTTTCTTATTGTTTTTGCATTTTATCGCAGCGCATTTATTTTTGCATTTCAATGCTGTTGGTTCAGGCAATAAGCGAGCCCATTAGAAAACCAGCCAAGGCACAAGACTTGAAGTACATTTGTTGTCCAGCACCGGCAAGGTGAAAACGCCTCCCCACCCCAACCCTCTCCATTCCCCCCTGCTGGTCACTGCAGGTAAACGCTTCTTAGAAATAGAAACTGGAATTGAAACAAGTGGTTGATTCTTGAGAATACATTGACTATTAACATAAATTGTACCATACAATTTGATCAAAGTAATATATTCAATACATATTCTGTTTACCAAGTAAAACAATACAATTTAAAAATAAAATATATTTAAGATCTAATCATGATGTCATTTGGCTTTTGTAATTGACTTCTAAAACTGTAATATCCATATTTCAAACTTTTATAAGTTTCCAAAAAAAAAAAAAACAATTTTCACGTTGGATGGCATTTTGGTCATGATTTTTACTACTGATTGATTCAACATTTAAAATATATGCATTTTTGGAAATACATTTTTTAGAAAAATTTTTTTTTCTACCAAACTTTTTGTTTTTAAATTTAGAATGACAAATTTAAAATTTTAATCGATTTTATTAGTAACAGTTAGCATAAAAACACCATTAAAGCCGATTCTGAGGGGATACAATTTTTACAAGTAATAATTTTGGATTCAGAGCAGCCATATTTCGAACACCCATAACTTGGTCAAACCTAGACAGATATTCATTGAATCAGAATTTAAAAGGTGTAAAATAAAAAATAAAAATTTCGAAAAATAAAAATGTTTTCAAAATTCTGAATATTTAATCGATTCTATTGGTCACAATTGGCATAAAGAACAACATTAATCACGTTTCTGAGGGGCCAAATTTGTCGTCAAAAATCATGCCAAAGTTCACAAAAAATTGCACAAGTAAAATTTTTAAATCTATAGCTCCTATATTGGAAACTATCATTACTTGGTAAAAACTTAACCGATTTACAAGTTCAGCTTTCAATTGCGTATTTTGTATTGTTTTGTTTTTTTTCGTGAAGTCCGCCTCGTGGCAGCTTCCAGTTAAATGTTTGCCATTAATCAGACGCTCACCTGGGCGGTGCAGGCGGGGGGTTTTGGCCACTCGTTGAACATTCAGCCAACCGCCATTAGGCGTCAGGCAAACAAATGTCCAACTGCGTTCGTTCGGTTTGCTGTATTCGTCTCCAGCTCCCTCTCTCGGTTGCTCTGCCCACACAGACACACAGGCACACACATCGTGCGTGTGTGTGCGAGTGTAATGTGGCGCCACACCCGCCAGCAGCAATGGCAGCAACAGCAGCAACAACGGCAGCAGCACCACAAGCGACACACTTTCAGCCACATGTCCGCGCCAGCACATCCCACATCCTCACTTTCCATTTCCCCATTTTCCAGGCATTTGTGCAGCTGTTGAAAATTACATGTTTACAGCGAGCAAAGCCAAATGTAAACGTAAACACACATTAACTTTGGTCGCATACAATATTTTTCACTCAAGGTTGCAGCTGGGTGGGTGGTGTGGGTGGTGCCTGGCCAACCGCCAGGAGCTGTTTTACCACCTAGGCCCGACTATATGACTGTGCAAGCCAAAGTTGCTTGCATATCTTTGAGGAGAAGCAAATTGGGTTGCCTTTTTGGCTTACGACGAACACGTGTTTTATTTTTTTTGTTAGGGGGGAAACTAAACAATAAGACAACTACCGTTAGTTTGGCTCTATTCGCTGCCACTGCAATATTTTTTTTACCCACAATTTTCCATTTATATTCTTTTAGTTAGTTTTTATTTTCCTTCTTCTTTTTTTTTGTGCTGCGGCTAGATAACTAGAGAAGAAACAGGCAACAGCATCTTGGCAAAATATGAAACACGCTGCTTCCCGCGCTTCCTCTTCCTCCGTGTGTGTGGCTGTTGCTGTTGCTGCTACACGAGTTGCTGCGGGTTATTGCAACAAAATGTCAACTGGGGCCATAAATTGCGTCAGTCTGGCAAATTTTTATAGTGCCCGCGTCGCCCGCTTCATCGTTCATTGTTGACATATTTGAACAGCTATCCGAAGGTGAGAGGTAAACTTTGATTTCGTGTTCAAGGCACCAGCTAAGAACAACATCAACAAAAACAAATTGGTGAGCAACTTGAAGATATCTTGTATCTTTTAAATTAAATTTTCTAATTAAAAATCAATTGCTTAAATATATTTAATATATATAATATTTAATTATATATGTGTGTATAATAAAATGTAATATATTTATGCATTCTCTGTGCACACCTTGTTAACCAAATTCGGTACAGGGTATAAAAGAAAACAACACGTGCAGCTGGTTTAAGTGCCCTGGCTGGTAGTTTATCCAGAGCACTTCCAGTTCACATCTCAAGCCCTGTCCCTGTCTCGCTTGGCTTCGCTTCGATTGCTTTTTCTACGCCTGTCGCATATTTTAAATCCCCAGTTGAGTGGCAATCAAACAACTGCCCGCCCACCCCTTTGCCAGTTGCCACCAACTACCAGCCACCAGCTACCACCCCCCTGGCTCTGGGCAAAACAATTCGCCACCCCAACGGAGGCAGGCAGCTGACTGGCTTAATTAAACAAGCGCAGCGGCACCTTAACGACCAGCCAGAAGCTGGCTGGCTGACTGTCTGTCTGGCTGGCAGAGCACTGGCACTGGACTGAACTTTTAAAAAATGATAATAACTTGGCTTTCAGCGCGCACTGAGGTATCGGATTTGGCATGGGTTTCGTCCTGTTCCTGTTGCTGCTGTTCCTGCTGCTGACACTTGCTAGGCGACTGCTTTGCGTTCCCAGCGCTGAGCTTAGCCCATTGTGCGGCCACGCAATGGACGCCGCTAACAACGTCTCCATTTTGTTATGGCTATAATTATATTTGACTGGCGTTGCCGTAAACGTTGCCAATGCCTCTCGTTTTGTTGGGCTTTATTCTTTGGGCTAATCCAGGTGGCCACTGGCATCGTTGTCGTCTGGCCTTTGTCACTGTTTTATTTAATTTCTATTTTCATTTCAATTGCCAATGCCAGGGGAAAAGGCACATTGCCATAGACACGGCCCCGCTCTCGTCCTCATCCTCGTCCTCGTCCTTTGAAGCCAGCACACAATTGTTTTATAAGTCGCAAAAGAAATCGTCACTTTTGCTCAAGTGGCCTTTAATTGCTTTTTGCATGCCCAGCTGCCCATTCAAGTGTTGCATCAGCCTGCATTGGAAATTGCTGCAAGCAACAGCAGACAGACGAGAATTCAAATCGCTTATCGCCCGGACAACCGCCATGTGAGACGATTGTGCTCCAAAATGATCAAATTCACATATATGATTATGCATTATGGCCCAGAGTGGAATTCAATTAGATGAAAGGTATCACATAACGGTTGTCCAGGAAATTAACGTGTTGAATTCGCGTAATTTAGCATTGGCAGCTGCAGCAGCTACTGTGACTCATTTCTGATGCATTGGCGATATATGCATTGGCGATATATGAAATATTTAATGAACTGAACTTGAACTACAATTGAATTTTGAAATTTGAAAAGCCTTATTAGATAAAAGATCAAAGGAATATATATTAAAATATGTAATGAACTATTACATACAATTGTTTAATATCGAGAATGTTCTGCATTTCTGACAAAGGTATTTAAAGTTTTGTAATTTAAAGAAAATTAAAGCTAAAGTTATTATCAAGTAAATAGCAATTGCAACTCAACATAAATTTGCGTTAGACTTTTTAAATAACACAGTTTTGTATCTCTTTTGTTGATGCTCACTTTTAACATGTCAAAATTGAATTATGCAATCTGCAGGATCCGTTTCAATTTTAGTGCACGAGTCGTGTATGCGTAAATTAAAATACTAGTGAACGAGGCAGCCGGAATACATTTCGTTAAAAATATCAAAATTAAATATAGATGCACTCACAATCAGACAAAGGTACTCAGACTGGGCAGGAGCCGGTGCTGAGCATTGGCTGTGTCCTCATCATGCGGCTCAGTTTTTTGCACACTGCAAGCGAATTTAATTTATTCGTGCAACTTTTTTTTTGTCTGCCGAATTTACGATCCCTGCCTGGACACCGGTCTCTCTGTGGCCGAGTGCGAATCTGAGCTGTGCTTGTGGCCAGACATCATCTACCCAGCCCGGGCTGGGTGCCTGTGTCCTTGCAGGATGCAATGGCAATCGCTATTCTGTTGCGTGCGCCTGTCCCATGTAAGCGTCACAGCCACACCAATTTATTTATTTCTGGATTTCAGTTTTTAGTTCGCCGTACGTTTTTCCAGCATTTTCCGCACACCAAAAACAACGAAAAAGCGAATAAGAGTGAGACACGAAAGAGCAGAGAGCCATTAAATACCCTGTAAAATAAAAAAATAAAATACGAAATTTAAACAATTGCTTATTATATGATCTTTATTACATAATCTTTATCGATTTACATAAATCGCATAAAGAGTACTTTATGCAATTATTTATTTATTTAAAAAAAAAAATTTTTAATAACAACCGATTAAAAATATATATATAGGTTAACATTGAAACTTATAAACCTAAAAAAAAATTTGCCCAAAAATGCATAAAATTGTCTTACAAATAGTTTCTAATAAATATCTATTCATTTAACAAAATTGTTCATCATAAGCACCCTATTTGCATGTGTTCAGTATAGGGTATGAAAATCACTTGATGCGTTGAAATGGCGTTGCCAGACCGTCGAGAGTCGAAACGGTCGCTGCGCGCGTTAAAATTTCGTTATTATGTTGACAGCATTTTTGCTATTTTTACTTGAAAGCTTAACCAAGCGCAATCACACACACACACACACACACACACACACACTTGCACACAGCGCATACGCACACATGTTGTCCCTTGGTGTTATTTTGGTGTTTCCCCGAGCTTGTTTTTTGGTTGGCTGACGCTGGCCCCGGTCTCAACCGACGTCGCTTGTCGTTGATATATGTAAAAATATTTTACAGGCTGCGAAAGCAACTGCAGCCACCGACTGCAGGCAACAGAGCTATTTTGTGGCAATAAGCATGAAATTTAAATGAGCACCGGCCCCTGGCTCTTATACGCACATCATCCTTCCATCCCCTCGCCCGACCACTTATCCCAGAGCTGTCAGAACCAGACCGCCACCAAACAACCACCCAACCACCCGCCCCTCAAAAAAGCCACATAGTTGCTTTATACCCATCAGAAAAAGCAGCTCTTAAATACATGCCTTTGGATTGGGAACGCACCGCTTCCAATTAGTGAGCTCAACGCTCCGAAACAGCGGTAGATAGACATGAATCGAATTCGATATATGCATGAATGTAAAATATAATGTGTCTGAGAACGTTGTGTGTTTTGCAACTAAATCAAAAAACTGTTCAACTATAAGCTAGAAACCATTTGTGTAAAAAGAAATAAGGGTAATTAAATTGATAGCGAAACTAATCCGGCTATAAATGGTAAAAACGGTTTCTGTAGTTTCAACAGAAATTGATTTTCACAAATCTCAACCAATTGAAATACTTACAACATTTAAACATTTAAATTTAACAAAAATATAAATTTGTATGCGAAAGCATTCTGGTTATACAGGACACTATTCATTAAATTTAACTTACTTTTGCAATAAATGTAAAACCAACAGTTTAACTATTTCTTTCTGTAGATACATTTTTAAATTTTTAACATAATATAATTTTAAAACGACACGCAAAGTAAACTATTATATTTATTCAAATCCTATTTGGCGTTAATTCATGAAAAATACATTGTCATTATTATTATTATTATATTATTTCGCCTATCCCGGAAAAAACAAGCCCAACTACTAACACTAGATCAAAGGTTTAATTGGACATATTAAAATATGTAATTGCTTTTAATAAAAAAAGTCATAGAATAAAGAAGAGAAGGCCACAGGTAAATATAGAAGCATAAATTCGGACACAATCTTTAGGAGTAAATAATATTGTTTATTTCAAATGAAGATATGTTTTTGAAAAACATGTTCGAGTCTAAGATGAAATAAGCATAAAAGTGGAAAAGCGTCAGTTGGGGGTAAAGTGCAAATCTAAACAAGAACAACATTTGTGCACTTTATTTTATTTATTTATAACATTTAAAGCAAACGTTAGTAAACAGTTTATGCACAGAGTTTCGGAAGCGGAATCTGGAGCAGAATCCGGAGTTGCAACAACACAACCTGCAAATCCTGACAGTTGTGTGTGCGTGTGTGTGTGTAATCCAGAGTGCAAAGCAAATGCGCTTAGGGTTGTTGTTCCCCGGGTGCCCTGCATATTACAGGGTGCACGATTCGAAGCAGGGGATGTGCTCGCACAAATTTCTGGCATTATGTTGCATACTTTTTGGGGTAATTTATGATTTTGACGTACATTTGTGTGGGCAACACAGTTGCGAATGAAAACAGGAATAAGGGTGAAATAGAGCGTACAAGATGTATCTTCCCCTCACTCCCGGTGAGCAGCAGCTGCCGGTAAAACAAAAAAAAAAGCCGAAAAGAAAAAAAAAAATGCGAAACAAATGATGTTAAGTGACGCGCAGCTTTTGTGGAAATGAAAGCCAAGCGTTCGATTCTCAAGATGCCTGATAAGATAAATAGAACAAAAGTCCTAAAGATATACTCGTATACATTTCTATATGTGTGTGTGTGCGTGTGCTAGGAGAATGTGGTTTGTATTCTCAATCTGAGATACGAAGCGGGCACGTGCAGTCAATCAAGGGGACTGCCAAGAATGTGTGTGTTTTCATACACAATACATATATATTTGGTAGTCAGTAAAAGTTCCAGCAAAGGTGAATAACATGTGATTTTGAACTTTGCGACCTACTAAATAGAAAGTCTAGCAAAGCTGTATACTTGAAGTTTTTCATAAATCACAATTTTATCTAATTATCTGGTAAAATGAAAGGGGTTATAATTACTAGGATATACAAAATTTGCTTTATATATAAAGAACACATAAGAATATAAGACATTAACAGCTGACTGGCTTTACATTTAAGATTTAAATTGTCTGCCCCCCTTTTAAATTCTGGTTGCATGGGTAAGCCTAGACGCATTGAACTTTTAAGCCATGTCAAAGTGGCCTGCACTCTTTGGCACGACAGTGGCCAATTCTTTGGCCACTGAGAAAATCCTTCAGGGTTTCGATTTCAATCACAGTGCACACACACGCCCTTCGAATGGCTTCCAACATGGCTTTGATGAACTTGGCTTGGATTTTGAAGTTATCTATGGCATTATTTATTGCAGTCGTGTAATTTGAGAATGAGAAAGCGAACAACTAAGAGAGAGAGATAGAGAAACATAAGCTGAAAACATGGAGTTTTCCTGGGGATCAGAGTGCAGAGCAATTAATGCGACTTCTTTGGCTTCTTCTTCTGTGACGACGAACAGAGTTCATTTAAAAATCTCATCAAATCCAAATGCCACTAACTTTGTGCCTCCGTCTCTGTTTGTGCGCATATTTATGGCGACTGGCAAAATCAAAAATGCAAATAAATTTCAATTTCCCAACTGTGAGTTGACACGAGGCGGCAACATGACAGTCACAATTACAGTTGCAAACATGACACACAGCAGAAGACACAAATCAAGTCGAGAGAGAATGGAGCAAGAGAAATTGAGAGAGATACAGAGAGAGAGAGACGAGTGTTGGGCGGGACTCTTACTACAATCTCATATGCATATTTATGAAAAGTGCATTGGCATCTTGTCAGGCCTGGCTGCCTTCTGGGAGCCTTTCTCTGAGTATTATTATTAAATAATCATTCTGTTGCAATAAATTTCAATTTGTTTTTGTGTCAACCAAGTGGCATATTCATTTGCAAAACGAGTTATGGCATCTACAATTTGGGAATATGTTGAATGCCCAAGCTGCTTGACAATTTATTTATATATAAGTTGATCACATCGCTGCTACTCTCTTAAATATTTACACAGCAAAGTGAATTAGCTGTATTTTCGCCAACACTGCGAGTGGAAAACTACTTCGCAAACCCAATGAAATTGTAATTAACTTTGCATGCCAAATGACTCGAGAGGTGGGCATACCAATAAAAAAAAAAATATATTGAAAAAAAAAACGAAAAATTGGAAATTTGTTTAAATATTGACGCAAGTTTACAAGCTTAACGGCATTTTTATGTATATCTTTTATTTTATTTTTTTGGACGCCTGGGGGAATCGAAGGTCACACGCAAGGATGGTGGCCAAACGTAGCAAACGAACTCTCAACTCTATTCGTAAATTGAAATCGAGCTGCAAGTTAAATTTTAAACCAATTGTCCCGCTGTGAGTTGGCCAGGACCTGCCTCTGAGCATGGGCCAGTCCAGCTGTGGTATTTGCATCACATGCCAAACAGGTATGCAACGGCTGATATTCGTTCGGCTGGACTCTGATTGAAATGTTCAAAATTCTGCTGCTTGCCACATGTGGCACAGTCATATATTGAGAGGCAGGCCGGCAGACAGACAGGCTGCGGTGCTGGTCAACACCTGTAAGTCTGGGCGCCGTAACAAAGACAACGGCAGAACATGTTTAAGGACTCGGACATTCGACTTTTTGGTGACAGGCACATAAGCTCTTGGTAGCCCAGACTCAATGACACATAGACATGGCTACTTTTTGGAATATGAATCAGATCGTGCCAGACAAGAGATTAGAAATATGATTTATAGCGCAGTAACATGAAAAGTTATCAAGTTGAGATGTCAAAATGTATTTAATTAAAAATAAAATAAATAAATAACGAAACACAGGCAATCTTTTAAATCTCTTGAAAATTTCACGAACCCAAGACACTGTAAAAGACATGTCTTCCAAGACGTCTTGCATGACTCATTGCTGTGAATCATAATGTGATATTTTAATCAACATAATTACCTAGTTTAGATTAAATTTTGATACAAGAAACTCATGTAGGAACTTGATAACTTATATTTAATTAAAATTCGACTTTGTCAATTTAATGCTTTATATAAATAACAGATTTATTTCAAGTCTTTGAGGCCACAAAATCCAGTGGCGTCGTTGGGGTGACACAGATACCCTCATGTCATCGGTTCCATTGATCGCATTAGACAAAGTAAACACAATTATTTTTTTAAACGAACACACACACACCCATACACACACATGTGTGTGTGTATATTCATGAGTGGCCACAAAGTATGCGAGACGAACATTTTCTTAACGCTCTTATCACATACACGCACAGGCGGCATTATGTTTGTTTTTATGTTGTATTTTTTCCATTTTTTTTTTTTATTTTTTTGTTAACGAGATACAAAACGAAGGCAAAATATGGGGGAAAAACGAAAATGGGAGCTTTTCAAAAGTGGATGTGGCAAGGCGGCTGTTGCTGTGAAAATTATGCAAATGATTGGGCAAATTATGTCCAAAAATATTCGTTGCCAGCTGACCTATGACCCCCTTGGCATCCCAGCCCAGAATCTCATCAGCAACATCATTATCATCATAAAAACGCTCTTCACCTCCGCATTCAATCACATCAACAGTATCTCAAGTTTCCGTAGCAAAAAATCCAGGCAATTGAAATGTTTGTAAAAAAAATGTATACACAAAAACAAATCAAATAAATAAAATTTGATAAGAAATAATTTTTGTGTTTTCAGCTTTGTAGTCTTTGACAATTTCAAGGCCATGAGTGAGAATGGGCGTGGCCAGATGGCATGACAAGGTCTAAGAAATCTTCACGATGTTTATCTGATAAACATTTTTTTGTCAAATATCATCCAATATAAAGTGAAAGAAAATAATAAAATGTGATAAACTAGAGTAAGAAAAAAAATAATTTAAAAAATTATAAAAACGTGACTCATTTAAAAATTAAAAAGAAAAAAAATTCTGTGAATTCAGCGTCGAATAACTAACTGTTTTAAAAGTAAATTAATTTTTATAATAGGACATTTCATATTTGGCTCAATTACAAAAACACGCTCGCAAATAAGAATTTGTAGTTGGCTGTGGAGATTTTGTCGCGTATAATTTTCCACAGTAATTATCAGCTAAAAGCGTCTAATTAAGAGATGCGACGAGTTCAGTACTCGGAAAACAGTTGCATGTCCGTAATTTCATATTAATCTGCATATTAAATTAATACTGAAAATATCTGAAAATTACGTTAATAGTGAAGGCAACAAAATGCGACATGTTTTTTTGCATATTTCTTTTTGTTTTGCGTGTTGCATTTATATTTATTTATGGCCCTATTTTTTTTTTTTTTTTCGTTGCGTATTTCAATTTGTTTAATGCGTAGCGCAACTTTTGTTGCAAATTAATTTGCCACGAAAGTTGACTTTGGAAAATATGACAGAGACTGCACCAGTGGCAGCAGCAGCAGCAGCAGCAGATATGCAACAAGCCACAGTCGCTGTTGCTGTTGCAGTTGCCGCAGCAGACGCACGTGTTAAACTCTGGTACCTCTGTCGTAATAACCGCAACTTAGTTAACTAAACAAGCTGACAGGCGTGAGGGCAAGTGGCTTGAGGGGGGGATGAGGGGTTGGTACAATTGTTGTTGCTACAGTTGTGTGCAGCCGCCCCCTTGCCACGCCCCCGCCGCCCTATCGCTCTTTTGGCAAATGTGCACTGAAGGAAATTGCAAACAAAATTGCAACTTCCTGTCAGCGACAAAAACTTTTGCTGTGGCGCCAATGTTGCCACTTCCGTTTAGAGCACACAGATATACGATTGTATGTATGTGTGAGTGTGTGTGTGAATGTGTGTGTGTGTGTTCGTGCTAAGTGCTGTCGGTTATTCATATGCAAACGCCATGGCAGCAGCCACAGCCAGGCAGCCAGCGCCATATTTGGCAATCAAAATATTTCACTAAATTGCTGAGCCAAAGTGAACAAAAGCCAAGCAACAGCAGCAACAGCAGCAGCAGCAACATTTTCACTGCAACGGCCGCGCCACAGGAAGAATAAAATATTAAATAAATTTTTGCAAAATTTTACAAACGTGACCAGAGAGAATAACCCCCCTGAAAAAAAAAAAAAACATAGAAAGAGCCTCGGCTGAAAATCCAAGTTGTAGTCCCGTAGCATATGTAAAGCGTTTATCGAGGTTGTATAGGCCCCAGGGAGGAGTAGGAGGCGGATGAGAGAAAGTGTAAAATTAAATAAGAAATATAAGCAAACTGACCGCAGGCAGAGCAAGTCTATATCCGTCTCGCTCTGTTTGCCGCCTCCCTTTGACCGTTTACGACTTGTAATTTTTTTTTCGCTCGCACTACGCAAGTTGAGTCGTGTGGGGGACGCCGCCTTTAAGTATGCCATACAGCAGCACTTTTGGCCGATTGAGCAGCTGATAAGACAGGGACAGGGTGACAGGGCGGGGGCAGTGGGGGGAACTGACTTGCGGGCAGTCAAAGTTGGCGGCTCGAAAATAAACTGCCACCGAAAATTAAAAATAATTACATAAAAAATAAAACAGTAACAGTTACAGTTACAGTTACATTTAGAGTTTCGTGTTTGCTGTTTGCTGTCGTCGTATTTGCTTTCTCTGTTGTTCTTTTCTAGCTGCTTGGCTCAGCTTACAGGCGACTCAAATAACGGAATGTGAAGCGAAATTTGAGCATCTTTTTTTTTGTTATTTGTGTTTTGGAAGTTGCCTCTCATTAAGTATTTATTTTACATACATATATAAAAAGTCAACTGAAATTTTTATTTTTGTTTAATTACTTAGGAGTTCTCTTAATCTGTGCTTAAAATTAGAAGATAGTTTCAGACTTTTTTTACAAAATATGTTTTTTTTTAAACACAATTACAAATAATGATATTTTTATGGGTAATAAAAAATATTATATACAGTTTATAAGTATATTGTATAGCATTGATAAAAATAATAACAATAAAAATCGATCGATAATAAATATCGATAATTTTTGAACAAATCAAACAATCGCCAGAAATATCAAAGTCTAATTGACATTTTTGTGGCATATTAATCATATTTAATAACTTCACACGTGCGTATTAACAGAATTCTAAGGGAAATCAAATTGAAAATCAACTGATTATTAAAACATACAGATTAAAAAGTTGTTGCTTCAAGACATATGAAAAACCACGCGTTAAATTTGTGATTAAATATTTAAGAATGCGTGCGAGAAGCCGCGCGAGAAACGAAACACCTTACAAATAAAATCAAATGTGAATGCCAATTCAAGGATGTTCAGGCAAGCAAGGTGAGGACTTAGCTACCAAAAGGCTTCACATGAGAACCAGCCCCCATATGTGTATGTGTGGCAGTGTGTGTGCGTGTGAGTATTAACGGCCAAATTATGAAGCGCACTTGACAGACGCCATGGTCTGTGGCTGTTTAATGGTAAATACCATAAACACCCTGTGCCAGTGCCTGTCGTCGTCGCCGTCGCTTCAAATAGTTTCGTTTCTGTGTATACTGCCAGCAAGCTGCTGAGAGCGAGCACAAGAGAGAGATAAGGAAAGAGAGCTCGTGAGAGTAAGCGCACGCAGGAGATAACTTTGACGCTCACGCGCTGAATAAGCGCGCGCTCTCGCCGCATGTTGCCAAAGCGAAACGGTTCGCAACATGTTGCCAGATGGCAGCACATTTAAAGGCAGTAAATCTAAATGCATAAATCTGTAGCTTTGGGATTTTGAGCCTCGATTCTTTCATTATTTTTCGCTAAAAAACAAATCTTTGATTAATTGTGTAGCCACTGACATGACAAACCATTTACAATCGCCACGTGCTCTTTAAATATTTATATACACAAATACGCCTCGCAAGTAGCTGTAAATGTGTGTGTGTGTGTGCGTATGTGTCCGTCTATCTGTCTGACGGCGGGCATAAATCATTCACCAACACAGGCAACCAGGCGAACAATTACAACAACAGCAGCAACAACAACAATCGTTGGATACTTGATACAATTGACAAAGCAAATTGGTGCCGCTGCTGCCCGCACGAGGGCGCCACTTCCTTTTTTTTTTGTTTTTCAGCTAGCGCCCGCTCCCGAGTCCTGTTCGTCGAGTCCATGTCCATAATGTGGCATGGCAACACACATTAAATTTGATTTGGTCACGTTTCCAAGCTTTGTTCCACTTATGGCTCATTTTGATGTGGCCGTCATCGTGGTCCCGCCTCCCGCCCCCCTCCACTCCTGACCCGAAACAATAAAGCGGCCAAGGAGCAGAGTTAGCCGTTGCGATCCTTGTGCCCAGTCAGAATGCAATCACAGCAACCCGAGCTTCTAATAGACGCATTGCAGTCATAAAATAATCGAGCCGCAGGACGAATGTCCTGCTGTCAGGTAATGTGCTCATAAAAGCCAACGACAACAACAACAACCACAATTGTCCGAGTAGTTTTGAGTGCCACCAGGATGTGGGGACAGCTGCAAAACCAGTTAAGGGACCAACTCTCGGCCAGAGCAGAGGCTCTGCTCCACATTCCTGCATTCGAAATGCGAGCCTGCATCGATCGGGAGATCTCCAGAGAGTGGCCACAAAAGGTGCCGCTCTGCCACAAGAGTCGTTGCCCCGCAGACAAAAGAATTTTTAAGCAGTTCCAGTTTATGTCTCCCCGATTGAGACAATCGCAACCAGCTGCCGCCTGTGCCACAGTTGACTTAATGGCAGCCTAAACTTTGACAATTTTGCGGTCTTGCATCAGGAGTCTGCTGCTGGTGCCGCTGCCGCTGTCACCGGCCTTTCGATGCGTCCTTAATGAGGCTCTCTCTCCTCTTCGCCAGCAGCGTCGCCTGTCAAGGGGCCAACAAAGGGATTTTTATACAAAACAGCATTCGATTATCCTGACGGAGCAGCTTTTATTATACTTATGTGCTATATAGAGAAAATACTTTCGAAGACTTTAATGCACAATTTTTTAAACTTTCAGTAGTTATATCTTTTATAAATTTTTAAAAGTGCAGTGAATTTTGAAATTATGAACGATTATTTTAGTATATAAATTTAGTAAACCTTATAAAACTGCAAAACAAATATATATATAAATACATATACATATATATATATATTTAAATTATATATTATGCTAGAATATATTATATATATTTTATTATATATTACATTTTAGTAAACCTCATAAAACTGTCAAACAAAAAAAATTATAAATATATATATTTTAATATATTATTTACTACATATTCATTTAGAAACAAATAAATTTCAGAGAAAAGTAATTTTATTCACTAAAATCATATCAAATCAAAAAATACAATATTGTAAATTAAAAAGAAATATATACATATGTTTCCTGCGAATATTAATTCGGAATATTTGAAATTTATTATCAACATTGGCTACCTTGAAATGCAACTGAGATGCAACTGAAATGCAACTGTAATAAGAGTTAAGCAAACAAAAAATATAAATGCCCAGCTCACTTAATTTAATATTATTATTTTTTATTTCAATAAAAATCCAAAAATAACTGTGCAACTGTTAAAAACTCTTTGGTATCGATATGAATACAGGCAATTGGAATAAACTAAGCTAGTTATTGAAGAGCTTTGCAAATGTCAATATCAATTATAAAACGCTTGGGCATTGATTCTTCAAATATACACACAAAAATCCAAAAAATGAAGACCAGCAATATGAATTATACAGAGTGTGGATATTCATGTGAAAAGTGCGCATTCAGTTTTTGGGCCAGCTGCTGACAACTGGCAGATGGACAGCGACCAAAATCCGGCACTTCATTTGTTTAAACAGCAGCTGGAACCCTTTTCCCCCCGCCACTTTTCACACTTTTCCCCCGCACTTTTTAGCGATTTTCCCATGCGCTCGTGTGTGTGTGTGTGTGTGTGTGTGTAAATAAATAAAAATTTCAAATTCAAATTTTCGCAGATTGGCAGAGTCCCCAGGCGAGTGTCCTGGATGAGAAGCAGAAGCGGAAATCTAACTGAATAAGCTATTCCTCTAGTTAGTCGCTCGTCAAACATAGACATGGACATGGACATGGACATGGCCAGGATACACACACACACACACACACACGCACACACACAGACACGGACAGACGCTCAACTATGAAACTGGGCAACGCTTTGGGGCTCTTGGGGCTGTTTCTGTTTGATTTCATTTCATCATTTGACGTCTGACAATTTGCCGGCCGGTTGGGCTGTACTCCAGCCAATAGCCATGGTCACTTAGCTGTGGAGGGGGTGGAGGAGGGGTAGAGGGGTGAGTCTAGTTCTAGTTCCCCATTGCATTGCCGTGTGAAATTCCAGCGCTATGATTTTTGTAATTTGATTTGCAGATTTTGTCAGGCACTACGCAGACGGGTTGAAGGGGGGCTGGTGAGGGGGGCTAGGCGAAATATGGCGACACGTATCGACACATCAAATAAATTGCTCGCCGGCTCTTTTCGTATTCCCAATGATGAGCTCACAGCTCGGATTCTGGCAGCTGGCGTTTGCCGCCGCGGCTTCCTCTTCCCGGGCTCGGAATCGGGCTCGGGGTCTAGCCTGGTTTGGGAGCTCGGGACTTGGTTGCGTTAGTTGAGTGCTTTTGGGCTTTCCACAGCTGTCCCCTAGCTGTCCCCCTCCCTCTAACCCCCTCGCTGAATGCCCTTCAGTTTTATGATGATGTTGCTGTTTTTTGTATTTGATCAATTTGTATTCTTCAGTTACATAGTTTATTTTGTTTTCATGCATTTCAATTTGCAGACGAGATTCGTTCGTATTTGTGTGTTTGTTTGTGTGTGTGTGCGTGTGTGTGTGTGTGTGTGTGTGTGTGTGTGTGTGTAACGGCTGCTGCCAACTTGTCATGTGTCAATTGCAATGTTCCTTATGTGCTGAAGAATTAAAATTCAATTCTGTTTTCATGTTCACAAAACGGATATTGCAAAAAAAGGAAACAAGAGTCATCTTTAAAATACCGTCAGATGCGATTGCAATGATCATCATGATCATTAAAAAATATGGCAATAAGATAAACAAGAAAATAATTTTTTTAACGGATATAAAAAAAAAGCTAAAAATAGTAGTATTTAAAAAAAATTAATTTTGAATTTGAAATTATAAAAATTGTAAACTTTAGAAAAATCGTCATTTGTATAAAATTATGGGAGTTTGAAATCAACTATGCATACGAAATGTTTGTCAATTTTCGGCATATTTTTTGACAGACAAATGCTCCTCTTTTAAAATTGAATTTTATACAAATTAATTTTACAAAAAAAAATATTAAAATATTTTATGGGAAAAAAAAAAACAAATTATTTTTTAATACGAACTTAGTTTTAATTTACTACATTTTTACATTTTGTGAAACTGAAAGTAACCGTAACTTATATGACCTATTTTTAACCATTTTTAATGAATACTATTCAAACTAAGACAATAAATGAAATAGCAAGGTCGCAACAACATTTACAACAAATGATCTATTATACCCTTGATTACAGTAAGGGCTTTTATATTTCGAATGGATATGAAAATTAGACAAAGAAAAGTCAACTGAAAGGTCGCGCCTTACCCCACCAAAAAAATCAAATGAAACTCTTCAATTAAAGCCGCACAATAATTGCCATTGAATAGGGGGGAGGGGAAAATCTGGCATCTGCACCTGTTCATTAACTGTTGGCGCATCGATGACGTCGCCATTTACCGCTGGCTGTGACGTCATGTAAGGCAACTTACGCTAATTAAAATTCCCTTTTAATTGGCATTGGCTGTTGTTTGTCTTCGGTTCGATTGCAACGACATCCGTACATTTTTAATGCACTGTTCACAAACTTAAAAATAGAGTTTATCGATTTTATATTTTTATTTCATTTTATAAAATATACGCACATTCGATAAAGCTATACCCGAAATTATGCTTTTAAAGTAGAGATAAAAAAAAATTAACATTTTACAATTTAAATTTACAAAAAACCATAAAGCATGTGAATAGAGTATGGCGCAGTTGGTTGCAGTCGAGTTTTTACTTTTAATTTTTATGTGAATGTTTGTGCAATGAAAACGCAGATGAGGAATGCCAGCATGACAGGACAATTGGCCAGTTGGATACTTGGACAAACGGACAGTTGACTGCGGCTCCCGCTCCAATTGCCATAGAAAAAATTACGCACTTGGCTGTCAACGTGGCCGTTGACGAGTCACCGAAATCAATTTAAATGGCATCATTCAACGCCCTTAACCACAAGCCCACACACACACACACACACACACGTACACACGCACACATTGGAGAGGGAGAATGAAACCGAACGCATTGACGGTTTATTAACTGACCGACCGAGCACGAAATATTCGTGACAGCCCACCCACGATTCAGGCCTCGATATCGCCCATTACATTGCCACATTAATTAGTTGGCATTGAGTTGCAGTTGTTGAAGGCGGCCTGACAACGACACCAACAACAAAAACAACAACAATGATGAAGACTGCCTTATTCCCCAAGGAGCATCCGTCGGCAACTGCAACTCAAACTGAAGGACCACACAACTCAACCAACTCAGTTTCTGGAGAAGACGCAACTGCATCCCCAGGAAACTAGTAATTTTAATGTACTTGTTTTTCCCTGCCTCATTTCTTTGGTAATTCGGCATTCATGATAATGATGTACATTTACTTTAGCATAAATTAAACAGAGTAATTTGTTGTCAACATTTTAAAATTGTTTTGTTTTTAATTTGAGTTAAATCAAATATTTATTACGATACTAAATAAACAAGGAATTTTGTTTAGACTTTAATCTTGTACTTTAATTAAAAACTTTTTAAGTTAATTTAAGGAAGAAAAATTATTGTAATGAATATTTTAAAATTGAAATTATGTTCCTGTTTGTACTAAAATATTTAAAATTATAATTTATGGATAGACTGAAAGTATTTAAATATATATTTTTAAATAATAACAAAATTGGAAGAAATGAGAAAATATGTTGAGACTTAAATGTAATTAATAATAGTTTTATAAGAACTGCAATAAAATAGTAAAAATGTCAGAGTAAATTTAAATCAACTTTTGCATTACACTCAGATGAACATTGCTCAAGTACAGTTTCTCCTTTCTTGCCCGTTCTGATTCTGACAGTCCTTGAAAATGCATTCGCATTTTAAGAAAAATTTCAAATACAGGAAAAACTTAATTATTGGGGACAGAGTATTTTATTTATTTAAAGCCGCGTGACTTTTGCGGTAGCCTCTAATGGGCTTAATTAGCTTAACTGAAGCCCGATTTATAATTCGATTAAATACCATAATCACGAATGTTTATGCCGCATAAATTAATTAAATACATAAATACATATATATATTTGAAATTTTTTGAAATTTTTATATATACATATAAAAAAGAGGAAAATATTGTTTCTTTTTTTCTTTTCAGGCTTGTCACGTTTATAAGTTCACAAGTTGGCAGATAAGATGGGTTATATCTTATGTAAAATTATAACGCTTAAGTGTGCAAATAAAATAAATTCTTTACTTTGCTGCAAATTTGATGTGTGGATTTTTTGGTTCGCTAAACTTTGCCGTGTGAAAAACAAATCGCATTTAATGTAGTGGAAATCAAAACGAGTCTCTATTTATGTGCCGATGAAATTTCAACTCAAGCGCAGTGCAATAAAAAATAACGGTAATAAGGGCAGGTGGGGCAAGGATGTGATGGGATGGGGGGAGGAAGAGGACGACCGGCGACCCTTGCGGACGCACCTGTTGTCGTCTAGCAGGTGGCCTGTGATCGACAGCGAGCGACTTTTTAGGAAAGCCGCAAACAATGGCAGAACAAGACGTAAACACCTCCCCTGTCGAAGGTGGGTGGAGCGGGTGGTGGGTGGTGGGTGGGGGTAGGTGTGGTGTGAGGCGGCGACCGTGAAAAGTGAAATGCGCGACGAAGCACAAAAAACAAACAGGTGCTAATCGAAATATAATGTTTCAGCAGCGGTCGCACATAAAAAATGATACGCCAATAAAATTTAATAATTTAAAAATGAAACAACAACAACAATTGCGACGGCAGCAGCACAAAAGAGAATGAGGAAGCGCTCAGTAAAGCCGGAAAAACATAATAAAAAATTCATGAGCTTTACGAGAATCGCGAACGAAGCCGAAACAAAAAAGTGCAAATAATGAATGACGAACGGGCGAGGTGTTTCTGTGTGTGTGTGTGTGTGTGTGCGACGACAGCAAAATGACATAAAAATGAATCGTTTTGCCTACTTAAAGGCGCATAAAAACCAATTTCCGTCTTTAAAGCCGTAAAGTATGCAATGATATTGCCAACTCTAAGATAGGAAGGTAACTAAAGTCTTAGCCTGCTTATTGATTTGCTTGGCTGGCTGGCTGCCTGCCTGGCCTGGACTGGCACACAAAGCACTTAGCCAAACAACAAATATTTAGTGTCGCAATGATAATTACAATGCCAACAACACAGCGGAGCGGGGCGAGAGTAGCGGGGTTGAAAGGGGGGTGGCGGACAGGTGACACCATATCACATACATATGTACCATATATCCTTGATATATGCCTTTGTATTTACACAAATTGTGTTTACCTTTGCATGACCAGTCCGTCACTTTGACAATCATAATGAGGCAGCCAGCAAAGACCACAACAACAACAGCAACAGCAACAACATACCAAAAATGGCTGACAGCAGCAAAGCTGACTGCAGAATGCCACAATAATCACATACACTAGAGATGGAAGCCCGAAGCAGTTGCAACCAAATAAACGACACATTTTAAAGCCGAATATTATAAATAAATGCAAGTTAAATGCGCCTAAGCTGCTTAAAGTCATATTTATTCGGCTGTGGTCTTAATCAACTGTTGACTTTAGCACTCAACCACAAATCATATATTTTTTTTAAACAATTTTAAATGTTTTGTTGTATGTGTTTTACAATAATATTAGACAAAATTATTTTAAACTCATGGCAAACAATACATAAAATTTTATATATCTTTAGTGCACATTAAAATTAAAAGAAATTATTTTTAAAATAATTGTAATACTAAAATTAAATAAGATCAAATTAAAATATTATTTGTCTTACCTTATATAAAAATATTTGAAACTCATGGCCTATAATACATAAACATGCATATTAAAATTAAATAAATAGGTTTTAAAAATTGAAATTAAGTAAAATCATTTTAAAATACTGAATTTATGTAACTTATTTTAAATAATTTTTGTTTTGCTTAAACACAAAATTTTTAATTAATAATATGAAAAATTTAGTATTTTCCCTTGGCACCCAAATTGTAAAGTTATCATTTCTGTTATATTAATAATGCTATTATTATTAGTTTATATATATTTATAATTAATAAAAAGGGAAATGAAATAAAACCCATACTTATTTACTTTATATTTATAAAAATTAGATAAATGTATATATTTTAAATTTTATATATGTATTGTTATTTGAATATTTTACTGATATATATCACTCACAGTTACTCACGCGCCCATCTCGAGCAGCTAAAGAGGTCGTCAGTCGAGGTCCAGTTGAGGTCGCCGCGTGTGTCCTTAGGTCTGTTGTCCGTTATAACGATGATGGCTTACATGTTGTCTCATAGTGTAGTTTTTGTTGTTTCTGTTGTTGTTGTTGTTGTGGTCGGTTGTGTAGTATTGTTGTTTACCTTGCCAGAAAGCGCAGGCAGGCAAGCAAATCTATGTTCCTTGTTGACTTTTGCTTTTATTTAATTTTGTGGCAAGGTGGACCGACTATAAATACACAAATGCCATGTTTCCTTCGTCCTGTCTAAATAAGTGCGTGTGTCACTGAAGTCAGGTGTTTACGTGTGTGTGTGTGTGTGGGCGCAGCAAATAAACTTTAATTGTTGCAACCACAGTGTGTCCTGGCACACGTGTTCATGTCTCTGTGCGAGACTCTGTGAATTGTTGCCGTTGTTGTAATGCTTAACTTAATGCGCTGTTATCCTTTAACTGCCGGGGCGAGCAACATGCGCACACACACACACACTGACAACTGCAGTGCTGTCACACTAATACATATTCATGTTAATGTCAGCGCATAAATCTTGCAAAGTCTTCTAACACCTGTCAGCCATTTTACAAGGTGTTTCCACTTAATACATCCACACACACACATGGCTAGAAAGGGACAGGCAGACAGCATTAAACAGAGAATATGATGCTTTGTGTGTGTGTGTGTGTGCCTTTGCCTTTGTACGCCATGTGTCAATGTGTCTGTCATGTGTCCAGCGCTGCGTGTGATATTGGCAGTTGAGCAGGGGAAGGGAGGGGGGCGCGGCAAGGGGCTCAATTCACAGCCAGAGCTGTAATCGCAGAGTGAACGCCAATTGCTCAGCATTGTGCCAAATTTGCCACCGCCAAAAAGGGGACAAGCAAAAAAGCTGCTAAGCCCAACAAGAACCGCATCAACGAGGCAACAACAACAACAACAACAGCAGCAGCAGCCACAGCAGATGCTGATGGAATAACTGTCGCCTAACTGGACTCAAAATTATGGTAGGTAAATGTAAAGACGGTCCACCATCAAAGGCAGCGGCAACGGCAACAGGAGCGAGAGCAGCAACAGGATCAGGCAGCAGGATGACAACGACGTTGACATTGATTGAACGTTGTCCACAACAAACAGCACACACAGCGCAAAGGACATAGGACACACAATGAGCGATGACCACTGTATGTGTGTGCGTGTGTGTGGCTTTCGGGAAAACGGCATACAGGTAGTTAGTCACACGGCGTTGATTGTTATACCCTGGCGACAAAAGGGGTATAACGAATGGATGACAATGTCGATAACAGAACAGGATAATACTATGTCCAATAGGATAGCAATAATTATAGCAATCAGTATGCGGATTACTCATTATGCCATTATATCGAAAATTAACGCTTCTTCAATATGTTTGAATTGTTTATATAGGTATATTATGTTTACTTTAATATATTATTAATGGAAGCATATTTAAGTTTTTTAATTATTTTATTCTAATTATTGATTAAGCTATAGTTTAAGAACTATGGCAATTATGGCATCATTTTCATATACGTTTACTTATATTTTGATTCACACTTTTATATATTATAAGTTTCCTTTCACTTCTGCATAAACATATAGTCTTTGAATCTTGCTCCTTAATTAGCAATATTCAACTTATATTTATCGTATAAATATTATTGTTTATTGTTATCATTTCTCGTTATGCTTATTAAAATTTTATGTAATTTCATAGATTTTTTTTTTGTGTGTAATCCCTTGTATATATATCTCAACTTTGCAGTTTCGAGTATTTATTTAAACGAGAGTGTAGCAGGACTTCGGCTCCTTGAAAGGCTAACCACAAAATCCATTTCCTGTACCGTTAAGTTGCCGTTGCTTTTGTTGTGCAGTTTGAGTTGCGGTGGCGTTTTGGGTGTTTGGTTTATTTTAATTGCCTGGACTCTTTAATTGCTGAAATATTTAAATTAGTTTGCTGAGAGCTGTCGTCAACAATTTGAGTGAGCAGGTGATTCAGTCTGTATATATATGTGTGTGTGCGGGTGTGTGTGTGGATGTGTGTGTGAGAGCTTAACTTTGCGACTTACAGTATATGTATAATACTTATATATTTATGTGTGTGTGGGTGTGTGTGTGTGTGTGTGTGGCCTGACCGTTGCCAGCCATTAAATTACATTGAACCGCACCCGAAAACAGGATACTTTGTAGAAAACAGTCAACAGCAAAAACAACAACAACAACAACAGAGGACGAGAAGCGAGCGAACGAACGAGCAGGTTTTCGTATTTAAGACGAAATAAATTGGATTAGAAACCGCAAAAATCCAATTGTCTATTGTGGAACAGGCTGAAGATGCCGCACGTACCTCCGCCTTTTACATGGCCCGCCCCGCCCCCGCCCCCGCCCAAAACCGCATTGGGTCCCACTGTTGCAAGCTTTAGATGTTTGTAACCTGGCCAAATACAAATCCGAATGCGAATGTAGGTCTTAAAATATTTAGCAAGAAATGCTTTGACTTTCTGTCTGTTTGTTTGCCGTCACCGTCGCCGTCGTTTCTATCTCTGTCTCTGTCTCCGTCTCTCTGTCCTTGTCGGCTACTGTCGCTTTGTGTGTTTGTATGCAAATCAAAGACTAATTGGATTTTTAAGCTCAAACTGTCAATGCCGCTGCATGCTGCTCCGTGCTCCGTGCTCCAATGCTCCAATGCTCCGTGCTGGACGCTTTAGTCTGGGACTCAGATTGAAACCCACTTGGCCCGCTTGTCGTCTGGCTGTCTGGCTGTTTGTGTTTGTGCACCTGACTAAATGGCAAAAAACCGTTGACAAAGGCGAACGAAACGACGTCGACGTCCGTTGTCGTATATTTGGATTTATGTTTTTCGGTAAGCGATTTAAGCTGCACAGCAAACAATTCCAATTCACCAACCACACACACACACACACACACACACACACACACACACTTACACAGTGCGTACATTGAACTGTTATCGTGGTGGATATATCCCCTAAAATGAGCGGGACGATCCCAGTCAGTAAATGCAAATGTTACACTAATTTGATTCTATTTAAATCTCGTTGCGGACATCAGGCGACTTGGCTTAAACGCCCACTGATGGCTGTTTTGTTTTTGTGTGCGGCCCAAACAACTGCTTGATGCCAGCTATGCTGCAGGAAGCTGCTGTAACACGCTGTGGCACGCTGTGGTTGCTGTGGTTCTAGTTTTGGTTCTCGGCTCTGGGTTCTGGGTTCTCGGCTCTGGTTTCTGGTTTCTGGGGCCCGCATGACGCGCACTCATCACGTAACAGTTTCGTGTGTGCGTTGTCTCGTCCAAATGAGTGCCTTGAGTATCTTTTCTATTTGCGTGCACGCAGCTGCCAGCCAAACAGTCTGCAGCCTACAAACATGTCCTTGCCAGCCAACAACAACAACAACAACATCAACAACAAGCAGCAGCAGCGAACAGCAAAAGCGACAGATAACAAACACTCGACTAGTGTGTCCCAGAACAGGCACCCACCACACACAGCTAGCCACTTCTTTCATCTCTCTCTTACCCACTCTCTCTCTTTCGCTCTGTTTGACTAGTTGTAGTGGCCATAATCGAATCGGGTATATGGTGCGTATGCCACGAGAGCAGCAGCTGCGAAGTATCTGTCATGTTAGCTGCAACTTTGAGGTGTCCTTGCGGCATTGTCTTTCAATTGCAACACCTGTGATCGATTAAAAAAATATTATTTTTTTATACGATAAATACATAAATATAAATAAGCTATGAGACGGACAGTAAACTAAATTAATTTGGTGTTAAATATTATTAATAAAAAATACAACCAAAGTTATGCTTCAGTTTTTGTTTGAAATGTTTTAATTTATTAGCAATTATAAAAAAATGCTCATACCTTGAATCTATTCAGATTTATTTAATTTAATATTTCAAATAGGCATATATCCATAAACCTAAAATATTTACAAATAATATCACTATAAATGTTATTTTATTTATTATGAAGCATTCTGTTTTTAGTTAGATGATTTCATAGCAGTCAGAATCAGTTAAGCATTATATTCTCAGCTGCATCTTCAAATCGAATTGAACTGTAAAAAATAACATTTTTATTTGATTTCAAATGCATTGATTTATTTTATATTTATCACATTTATTTTGAATAATTTAAAAATATTTATAATATCTTCTAATATAAATATATTTCATATAATTTTTCAAGAAATTTCTTCGGTCATCTAAAATTAAAACGAAAACTTTTTAGAGGCTTAGTAAGGGTATAGATGATCCGATGCACGATAAGGATGTCGTAATTCCAAAATCGTCGAGTGTGACAGTGACACACTTGTTGGACAGAGAGGGGGAGTGGGGGAGGGTACGGGCAGCGGCGCCTTCTGGCCTGGCTATTTTCGGCTGGGCACAAGTCAAAGCCGCACAAGGACACGTGGCGCACTTGTGTGTGTGGGTGTGTGTGGGTGTGTGTGTGTGTGCGTTGCCTATTTTATGGTGCTCTGCACGGTTTCGAGTATTGGTTGGGCGCACGGAACCCGTTATATCATACAATAGACACCTTTCGTAACCAAGACTTTGGCGCTGCTTTACGACATTGCGTTCATCATACGCCGCGTGGGCCGGAAAATACGGCCCACACTATATTGTTTGTATATAGATTCTGATTGCATATTATTTTTTTTTTTGGGCGGCAGACGCTTCAAGTCTATTAATTACACATGTTGCGTCAAAGTGAAATCGTTTTCCATTTACTTTTATGAGCTTTGCAGCACAGTGTAAGAAAATATCCTTCACATTTGTTAGCCTTCGGCAGTTTTCTACAACGATTTTTCAAGTAAGTTATGGCCATACAGAGACTATAAAAATGAAAGGATTTGGTCGTGGCCTTGCTGCGAGTTCACTCGATGCCCTTTAAAATAGAATGCAAACGAATAAGAAAAAAAAATTATGAAAAATATGAACATGTGAGGCGTCAGTTGTGTCTAAATATATATATTTATATATATACTTGTATATATATAGTATAGTATATGGGGCGCCACATGTCCTGGCTAACGGAGTGGCTGACTTAAAGGCCGTCAGCCGTTCGGGCAATTCATCGCATTAGGCCTCGACTCGAACTAGAGGCGAGAACAAGTGGCAAGCAACTGCCGCTAAAAGTCACAAAATCCCCGATACGTTGTTGCTTTTTTTGCAGTTGTTGTTGTTGTTGTTGTTGTTGTTGTTGTTATACTGTCAGAGTTTTGATCACGTGCCATGCGCCAGTTGTTGCCAATGGCAGATGCATTAGCAGAAGAAGGGGCCACAGGACCTATATATATACAAATATAAAGTTGAAGAAAACATTGGCTCGCTAATTGCGAGTAAATTTCATTCATATTGCTGGCTCAGCGGGTCTCGTCTCAAATTGAAATTCCATGAAATGGACTCGACGACATGAAGCCACTAACCAACCGCTTAAAGCCACAAAATTAACTTTGGCAACGCAACCAGGCAGATTCTTAACGCTTGAATGCCCCGCACCGCAACAGCAGCGAGAACAAGAACAACAACAACAGGGAATACCGTCTTCGATTTTGACAGGAAATTAAATTCGATGTATCGCTCCGGACAGCTCGTTCAAGTCACTTTGGCTTCGCTTTTGTTTTATGTACCTTTGCTCAATTCTGAGCCTCGCCTGGCAGACTTACAATTGGAAATTCATGCGGCTTCAGTTTTTTTTTTTTTGGTTTTTTTTTTGTGTTTTTATATCTTTAGCAGCTCTTGTTGCTGCTGCTGCTGTTGCTGTTGCTGGTCTCATCTTCGCTTCTGCTTTCTGCTTTATTTCTGCTAGCCAGTAAATAAACCGGAGATGACTTTGCGGTTTTTATTGTGCGCCCTGCCAGATAGAAGCGACTGCGACTGCGACTGACATTGAGCATACGACTGAAAAGTGAGTTTTGGGTTTGGGCCAGGCTTGGTTGCTTGCTTGGTTGGTTATTATAATTACTGCTCCCTGGGATACACTTAAATGCTTGCAGCGTCATGAATACCAGACAGGATGTGCATTGACATTGCCCACAGGAAGCTGAGGCTGCGACTCTAAATTGCCAAACATTTTTGGCAGTTGTCTCAAGTGACCTTCGGTTGACTTTAAGCAAGAGCAGCAACAGCAGCAACAGCATCAGCTGCAAGCAAAACAACAAGTTCAGCTTCAGTTTTAACTTCAACTTAAACGAAATAAATTGATTTACATCCGAGCATGGCCCACATGAGGGACGCAGCCCACGTAGCATGGCCAACAAGAAAGGCCACTCTTGGCAAAAGAATTGCCAATGAAGTGAGTTGGCCTGCGTCTGCAGATGCGAGTTGCTGCGACAATAAGTCATTGTCAAGGTGCTGAAACGACGACGACTGCGACAGGCAGCAACAGACAGGGCTTGTGTGGAGCTTTGCATGTGGGCGAGCCGAACAAGTGACAGCAACGGGAAGAAAAGGGCAGGGGAACGGAAGGATCCGAGCAGGTTGCCAGTCAGTGCCTGGCAATGAAGTTAATTAAATAAAAATAAAGCGACGGGCAAACTGAATTGGAAGCGCACACGGCAACTGCAAGCTGCAAGCGCAATAGGAACAAACAACAGGCGCGCCACAGAATCCAGTGACAACAGGCCAAAGGAGCAAGGAATGCTGCATGAAAAACGCCCACATCCAATAGGCAGCTAGCTAAGTTGAAGCTGAACCGAACTGGATGCATTTCTTGGCATTGCCAAGTAGATCAGACAGTTGTTACGGCATGAAAAGAGTGCCACTCCTGCAGACGCCCACAGTGTCTTGGCTTAAAGTCAAGATGACGAACACAACGATAATAATAATGACGATGATGATGATGATGATGGTGATGATTATTGTGTTGGAATGTTAAGGCAACGTGGCTGGCAACAATAGCAAACGAAAACGCCCACAGATGCAACAGACAAGAAAAGCTCATGAGTTCATGAGTTCTCCCATAAAGGTAGAAACCAAATCTAATGCCTTATAATTTTAACAATAGCATCAGCAGACACATGAATGTAATTACTTATGCACCTAGGTGTAGGTAGGTAGGTGTAGCTACTTAACAACTTGCGTAAGTTGCCAAATTTAAAATAAAGCAGATATTGTATTTATATTAAATAAAATAAATTATATTAAACAAATTTTAATAATTATATGTAATTTTATATAGTTTGTCTTTAAAGTCTATACCTTAGCTGATCCTATTTTTGTCAACTTTCTATATAAATAAATAAATAAGCCAAGTCTAGTCTATAAATGCGCAAAAGCTTGAACAATTTTTTGTTAAAAACATTTTTTGTATTAACATGAATAAAAAAAGGACAACATGCCAGGAATACATGTTTGTATATTATTTTATGTTATTTATTTATTTATTTATTATTTTTATTATTATTATTTTTTTTTTTTTTTTTGTTAATTTCAGCTGACATCTGCATTTATTTAATCAGTTTTTGTGCCAATATAACCTTGTGTGCAAAGCAACAATATTCATAATAACATAATGTACATAATGTACAGCGAACTTATAATAATTACCAAATAAATATAATTTAAAGTTCATTTATTTTATAACGAAAAACAAATGCAATTAATTTATTGTATTATAGTGCTTAGCCAATTTAAATTCTTTAAACTGCATAGCTTCTCTTAGTTCAATTGTATGTTAATGCACATAGAAAACTGTCTTAACGAGCCCACACGCAAAAAAAAACAACAGTCTCTGTATCTTTCTCACTCTTCGTTTCGCTCTCTACCCATCTCTACCTATGCTACCTGCCTCAAGCAACAACAACAACAGCAACAGCTAAATCAGTACACCTGTACTTTTGGCACCACAGGTAAGCTTGAGCTAATCACCTTTGCGATAATATTAGCACATTAAGTTCGCAACTGGAAATCCAATAAGCTTCGTAGCATGCAATGCCAAGTGTGACCAGAACAACATAATGACATTTGCTTGCGTGTTGCATTTAACTATTTTAGTTAAACTTGCAGTCAACTCAAAGATATTCCAACAGTCTTGTATTTCATATACCCTGTAATTGCTTGCAACAGACAAAGGATAATATCAGCAGCATTTAAAATTATTTTATTTTTTTATTTTTTTGTTTTTTTAATAACTGCACCATTTTGTAAATAAATTAATTTTGTTGTGTAAATAAAAATACACAACAAATATTTCAAGTTAATTTTTATAGGGTAAAAGTAATCTAGTCGGACAGCCAACTTACTTTTTACCCTGTTTATTCTTTTTCCCTAATGTTACATGATTGAAGCGATAAAAATAATATCGCTAATTGGGCTGCTTAACTAAAGTCAGTTTTGTTATTTTGGGATTTTTTACATTCTTTTAAAAGAAACCGCAGTAAGCCTTCAGATTTAGATATTGATTGTTGATTCTATTGATAATGCATTTGAATTGATAGACGCGATTGATTGGTTATCTTTGGCTTTGTTTGGCATTTGCTGCCATCGCTGACACCGCCAAGTAGCTATTAATGTCAATTCAATCGTGTGTCCAATCAACAAAAAATCCGCTTAAAAAATATGACAACGTTATGCCTGATGCCAAAAAATATGTGCTTGAAATACAACCATTGAAAAAGGTTTCAAAAGCAAACTTTTGACAGCGGTGACAATGACATGGACTCCATCTCCATTTCCATCTCCATACCCAACGATGGCAATAAGCAATGGCAATGGCAACCCTAATCAGTGCCACGGCGCACTTGTGCTCGACATAGACGTCAATTAAGTGCCGCCGTACCCCTTGAAATTACCAACAAAACACAACAAAAAAAAAGCAAGGAAAAATATATAAATAAAAAACAGCCAAAAGCGTGACGAAAATTTGCATCAATAAATGACAAAACCGTACACAGATGCCAATATAATAAGTGCCAAGCGAGTATGCTCCATCAAGTTGGCGATGTCGGGTCCCGGCGAACCTTTTGCATTTGCATGTCAGCCGCAGATGTCGACAATTAAAGCTGGCAATGGATTCGTTCGACTAGAGGTTCGATAACGCCATCCCCAAGACCATTGAGGCAGCATTTTGACAAAGTGGCTGCTTAATTTTTCAATTGCAGCAGCTACGTTGTTTCGCAGCTCGCAGCTGGCAGCTGGCAGCAGCTCTGCTGCCAAAAGCCAAAAAGGATCCCGTTCGGCGTCACATGTGAGTGTCTGCTTGGAGATGGGGTTGTGGCAAGGTGCAGGCCACGTCAAGTGGCGACTGCTACCGCAAAACGCTGTCAAAATAGATGAGTGGGTAGTGTGTATGTGTGTGTGTGTGTGAAAGAGAGCTAAAGTGCCCACTTGACTTTCACACGCTCTCCAAAAACTGCACACTCGATCTGGTGTCACAAACAGCAGCTACACAAAACTGAAATAATATATATATCTATCTATATATGTATAATCAATCATGCGCATTCGACTTAAAAACACTCTAATATTATTATTATTTAAGATTTATTTTTAAAATAGTTTTTGATTTTAATTTATTAATATTTTTTTTTAATTATTACATTAATTTAATTATTACACAAATTATGTAATATTTGCAAAATAAATTATATTATTGTTTACCTATTTTATCTTGTTAGTAAAAAGGTAAAATAATTTATATTATTATTCAACCATTTTCATTATATTTTTTATTATATATCTTGTTAGTTATCTTGTTGGAAAAAAGCCTACTTCAAATCAAAATTAACAACAAATATTCCGAGTTCATTATTAGTTCATTTTGCCCATAAGCCAACTGATAAACGCAAAGTAGTAAACTTTTCCGGTCTGCTTTTTTAATGCACCTCATGGCTTTTTATAATACACCACAATTTTCTATCCTTTGTTCAATTTAGCAACTTTTCGGCGATAACCATTTTGTAAGGGTATCCATATAACCATTTGAAGAGCATTTCGTAGAATAAACAGAATGAAAAAACCAATTGAAAAGCACACAAATTGTAGTCAATGGCAGTAACAACTTTATAACTGTGTCTGGATGCTTGGGTTTCAGGCCGTTGTCCGTGTCCAACTGTGCTCCGGCTCCGGCGGCCATCTCGAAGCTCATTATGTTAATCTGTGTGGAGAGGCGCTCGAGTTGTGAGTTCGACAATCGCCGCACGCTGATCAAATTAAGCGCATTTTAAAGTGACTTGTATATGGGCAAAAGTTTTTCGATTAGAGTTTAAGTGTCCATTTCGTTCACGAGGTGTCGACGCGACGGCCCAAAAAACTTGTAAAAAAGTTGATTTTTGCATTTGGCCGCACAATTAACTTGAACCCCGGACCGAACCAAACGAAACCGAACCGAACCAAACCGAACCAAACAGCTGTCCGCATTCCCAAAAAAAAAAAAAACAGTTGCTGCCAACTGCGAACTGCGAACTTGGAAGTTGGAGCTGGTAGCCCAACAACATCAGCGCTTGTCTTTTGGCCGTGATGTGAAATGCTTTATGCAGCCAGGATGTGGGGCAGGGTCTCATACTATTTTTGTTAGCAAGCTGCTGTCGTTGCTCATAGTTTTGCTTATCTTTGCATAACTTTTGCATAATAAACCAGCCCAGGAACCGGGCACCGCCGGGAACAACCAAGGGCACAGAAATGCCGATTGGGGAATGGCAAATGGTGATAGGGGGCATGGGGCATGGGGCATGTGGCATCAAGCATGTGGCATTGGGGCATGGACATTGCGGCGCTGGCAACGGCTCCAAAAAATGCGTTCTTTGTCAGTGTACTGTGGTGCGCTTATTTCGGGATGGGTTCGCTCTTCTTGTTGTTGCCATTGTTTATGTATGCGACAACGCATATGCACATACTCATGCCCACTAGCTGGAGCTAACGGGAGGAACAGGAAGCGGAGGAGGAGAGCCAGCACACACTCCATGTGAGAGACCGGGTTACATTCATATGCGTCGCCGAATAAACAACACAAAAATTCCGCAAGTGAGTGCACGAAAATCCAAACAAAACACAAGCCACACTACCAACAATACAAACAAAAAAAAAACTACAAAAAAAACCAAAAGAGCCTTCAAGTCGCAAAAGAACAAACCTATAGATTTTGAATACCCTATATACAAGATATATCTAAAGGCAGTGTTAAATTGCAAAGAATTTTTGTGATTAAACAAATCAGAATAAAAATCTAATATTATCGGACGTTCTCCAGCCATTTGTAATTTTTTCTACAATATCAAAATTAATGTATATATTTAATTGATTAATAAACTTAAAAAAAATACATAAAATACGCTTGCTGAATATCCCCTAGAGCTAATTACAGGGTATCTGCTTGCCGAGCGCTTAGCTTAGGCATATCCGCACTTGTTTTCAGTTTTTTGTTTAGCTATGTTGTTGGTCTGGTCGAGGGATTTGCCTGCATGGGTTTTTCGGGTTTGGGGCTTGGCTTTAATTTGGCATCCCCGGGCGCCTTTGTCGCGCTCTCCCCTGCACCCCAACCCCATCGTTCGCATCCAGCAACATCTATCCCGCTCATCTCGGCGAGCTGCAGTTTGCGGTCGCTGCTTATGTAAATTATTTCGCATGGCGCTGATGGAAAATTGCAGGAGTCGAGGTTGACACCACAGTGGAGTGGCCCTACTCAACAGCAGACTGATGATTTAATGCGAACCGCAGACTTTTGCCGAGCTAAGCATTTAATTGTTTCGAAGCGCGCAATTTGAACCCAGCTTAACAACAGACAATTTTGGTGGAGCCAGGAGGGAGGGAGGGGAGTTTAATGCAACTTGACATATATCGTTGAACTCGCGAGTCCATAATCCGATTTTTAATGCAGCAAGCAGCAAGTGATAATAAAAGAAGAAGTGAGAATAAACTATACAAAAATTTGCTAAAATTCTAAATATTAATTACAATCACTTTAATTTATATATATTTAAAGTAAGTAATCAGATTTGAATTTATTCAACACTTTTTAACTAAGTCTTTTAGTTATTTATATAATAATAATAAATGTTGTAACCGTTTGATTGTTACTATTATTGCTTTAACAATTGAATATATTTAATATAAATTTTAATAAATATACTATTGGAAAAAAGATCAGAAATTATTTATATTTCCGTTTTGACATGTATCACTTAAATTCACAAATTTAACTTACAAACAAGCCTTCTTCTTTCATTTCATCTACGAAAATATAATTTATCAAATTAAATAGAGAAAAAGATTTATCATGAGTTCTCTGTTCACATTTACATTAATTTTTTGATGCTAGCCTATCAATGATTTTCTATAACCCTTTTTATGTTAAAGCAGCGCTAATAGGTTCGTTGAGTACCGTTCGCTCACACACACACCCACACACAAATGGAGTAATTTTTGCTGATCGTAAGGATGGTCAAAGTAACATCAAACAAACTATTCATCATCACTTTTGACGCGCGAAGCTTACGGCAAACATCACACACTCTCTGAATGAGTGTGTGTGTGTGTATGTTACGGATGAGTTAGTATGTGTGTGTGTGTGTGTTTTAGTTGATGTGCTTTTAAGTGGGTGTGAGTTTTTGGGCTTACATCCTGGCAAGGGCACATGAACAGCAGCTGGAGCAGGAACAGCCAGAGAGCAGAGGCAACACTAATGGAAAATTGGCATGAAAGACGAGCTGCTATGGAAATTTAATCACATTCACATCTCACACAATACATCATCATCATTGTGTGTGTGTGTGTGCGAACAGCACTTAAGACTTGTTCACGCATATTTCTATATGTGCACGTTTTGGATATATGTGTGCGTTGAATTTCCGCAAGTTTGTTAACTGCATTAGTGTGCGATGCTATGTTTGATTATGCCTTCAGGGTGGCCCCACACACACACACACAGACACACACACACACACACACATGTATGATAAATCAATGTACTAACGTATGTTCATATATACAGTACATATGTCTGGGATACACACGTAAATAAATGGGGATAAAGTTTTTAGAATTTGATTGCTTGATTGTGTGTGTCAACACACACACACAACACAGCCCAGACTAAATGTCCCCGCCCCAACCCCACATATTGTTCTATATGTATATATGGATGCAGGCACAGATTTAAAGATTTGGGTTACATAAGCATAGATTTTAAAGTTTGCCCTGTCATTGTCAGCAATTTGACTGACTTTTCGGGCCAGATTGGATGGTCATTGGCGGACCTTTTACATATTTACGCCCCAAACCGCTGTAAAACTTTATTTATTTGCTTTGACATAAATTGTTGCCTTTGTTTTCAGCCCGCTCATTTGCGTTAGGGGTTCGCATCATAATTATGTTGTATCATTTACAGCAATCAAAACGACTTTTATGTAAGCCAACTCGAAAGGCAGCGATTTTGGCCGACAGAGCGAAACAGAGCGTAAAGCAAGAAGAAAGCTGCAGCAGAAATAGCAACAGCAGCAGCAGCAGCAGTAGACATCGACATCGACATCGACTTTGGCTGCGACATCGGAATGGGTATCGGCAAAGGGACAGGTACTCGGTGTAATCACAGTCATTGACGGCGTCCCGCTTCCATGCACTGTGACAAAAATTTTACGCTAAATTTGCCATGCATTGCAAGAGCTGGCGGAGACTGAGACCATGACAATTTATCAACGGTGCAGGGAGCTCGTTATGGTTGACCTGTGGACTCTTTAATTCCAGCAGACGCGCCTTGAATTAAACATGTTAGATAACAACGGAAAACTATCACAGAAAAAAACAAAAAAATAAAAAGCAAAGATAAAAAAAACTGCAGCAAACGAAGCTAAAGCCAAAGCTGAATTAAAACCGCCGTTGGCCTTCAAAAAGTACGGACAGAAGAACTGCGGCAAGAACGTCTGCAACTTTTGCCCAGGCTAAACGACTATGTAAAGCGACAACAACAACAATAACAACAACAGCAGCAACAACAATAGCCAAAGCGAGAAAAACAACAATGACAACAAGCAGCAACAAGAGCAATCACAAGAACAACTAGCAAGCGTTAAAACGTCGCCTTTATTCTAATGCCAGCTCATGCCCTGACTCAGCCGGAAGAGAGCAAAAAAAAGCATACATATTTTTTTGTAAATAAACCAAACCAACAACAAAAACTATCTTCAGTAGAGCAATGCTTCAATTTCCAAAATTGTTGTTACCCTACACCGAACGTGTCAGCTAACAGAGCACAAGGAGAAGCAAATTATTTGGTTAAATTTGTATGGAAATACGTCAAAAAATAAATTTATAGATTACACAAAGAAACGTTTACTTATCTTTAATTTAAGTTTGAAAAATAGTTCAACGTTTCACTTTTCAAGAAATTAAAGTTACAAATTTAATTATATTTTGCATTAATATGAATTTTTTTAAATTTCTTATAATAAAAAGAATAATGATTATTACTTAATGAAATATATAAATGATCTTTAATTTTATAAATGATGCAACATAATAATATTATTAATAGATTAGTTAAAATAAAATTTAATTTAAGGTTTTCATTTGACATCTTATTGTTTTTTTAATTACAAATCGAATGATCAGACTGATGGACTTTTATGCCGGACTAGAAACATGCTCAGAGAAAAACCGCTAAAAACAGTCATCCATGGTCCCTTGTCGGCAGCAGCTCCTGTATCCTGCTTCCTTCGGCCAACTACCACCCGGAGTGCCACAAAGTACGCAGCACAGGCCAAACAACAATAACAACAACAACAACAACAACAAAAATAACAACAATAAGGGGCGAATATACAACAGCAACAGCAGTGAAAGTCTAGCTCGGTCTGGTAACAGTTCTAGGCGACAACTCGAACCCGAACCCGAACCCGAGCCCCAACCCCCGAAGACCACCATGACTTTGCTCCAGTGCGACTTTTGCAATTTTTAGAGCAACTAATTCTTTCTGAAGTATCTCATTGTTGCACTGCAAAGCCGCAATTTCGTGTGGCGTGTGGATATCGCCCCTCGTGCAGCTACCACTTGGAAGCCTATGTCCACTTGCCAGTTTATGTTTTCGTTATGTGTGTGTGTGTGTGTGTGTGCGCCGGAGGAAGTCAAAAGTATCGCGGCAGCTTAAGCACAGTACGGAGCCTGGTCAGACACTCAACTTGGTGCGGGTGCGGGGACGGGTGTGGGTGTGGGTGTATGTGGTGCTGGTGTGGCGGATGTGGCGGCTGCCCAGCGGAGTTTATTTCCCAGTTGATTGTCACACAGCTGCCGGCCAAGAGCTCAGCAGTTGTTGCCACTGTTTTTGTGCGCTCGAAAACAAATGGGTATAATACGTTTGCTATTTTGTTGCACGTTGCACAACGAGCAACAACTTGCGGCGCCTAATGAATAAGGCATCTACTCAAAACACAAAAAAAAAAACTACATTTGAAAGAAGAGAATAATTTATACTTTATCATGTAAGTAAAGTCCTCTTGTTAAATTGTAAAATTATTTATAAAATCCTGAGGCTGTGACTGAAATTCCACACAAAAGTGGGTGAAAAGGATTTGTTTGTCGTTGTTTACATAGAAGCTTATTTAAAACATAATTATTAAATGATTAACAATGTAAGTTTGACTTCTCGTGATTTTAATATATAAGCTAATATAATTATAATTTTCACTGCAAAGAGTATATAAATGAAATGCGACTGTGCCTAATAAAACGTGATATGATTCACAGATATATATTCTATATTAATTGCTTTCAAAGCTGTATTATATGCGTCATCTGTGTGCAATTTGTTGTAATATTACTCTCAATCTTAAATGGTCTTGAAAAAGGTGTCAGGGAAATGAATAACAGTGAGTGTTCATTGAATATATAAAGTTTTGTTTATTTTTAGTGATGTGACAGCTGTGACAGCGACTTTTAAATGTAATTCAGTAATCGACACTTGTGTTTGATTCACTTATGATTTTCACATTTCATTTCATAAAGTTTAAAGTTTTTTCACTCATTTGCGAAAAAAATTTCGGAATTGCGAATTTTTAAATTTAATCGATTGTGATTTTCATAATTAGTAGAAAAAAAAAATACAACATTAAACCAGATTCTGAAAGGGTTATATTTTTGGTCAAAAATCATGTCAAAATTGACAAAAATTTGGACGTGTAAAGCTCTTAGATCCATGGTTTTCATATTTCAAGCTCTCATAATTTTGTCAAAAACGAACCGATTTTAACATTTTTTGGCTTTTTTTACAAAATATATACATTATAGAAAATAGAAAACAAGTTGATATTGCACTGTGAACGAGTATTGCGCTGTCGGTTACACCCGACTGCAACGTTCTTGTCTTAGAACTATGAACTTTGATTGAACTAAAAGGGCAAAAGTTCTTTGAAGTTGTTCCCGCTCTGGTCTTCGATATCGCGTTATGCATGATTACCATTTCATAGGTAGGTAGAAGAGTGTATGTTATATAGTATATCCAAAAATAGCAGACGGAAATAAACAATTGGAGCGTAAAACTACATAATTACTTATAATTTCCAAAGACGGAGGTCGGTTAGACGCCCAACTGGGTTACACTTATGAATGCCTTTTGTTGGCAACAGCAACAATAACAACAACAAACACACAAGAGCGATGACGACGACAACAACGCATCTAATGAGTAGCGCAGTTTAATTAAAACTTCTCGCAATTGTTTCTAATGGGAGTCGTTAAAGCGTTAAACTGCGGCGTGTAAATCACAGGGGCACCGCCTCATAGCTGATGCTGAGATACATAAACAGACATAAGATAGATACTTAACTATATGTATCTGTATCTGTAGCTATGTGGCCACTTCCGTTTGCCAAACACGTAGCCATAAAGGCTACCACACACACACGCACAACTTATGTGTTTAGCAGTTAGCAGATTGCGGCCAGAGTAGCAGTTACCGACGAGTAGCACGAGAAGGGTATCAGAACGTTATCGGAGGCTGGGGCAAACAAAAAAAAAATAAGATTTAGCAGTCCGACACGTGAAAACGTGGCAAGCTTATGACCCAACTTACTGCTGTTGTTTTTGTGTTATTTCCTGTAGCTACTTTGCCGCCTATTGCCTCTTAATGCTAATGAAAAATATTTCCAACTGTGCGCGGATTAGGAGGCAGCGTTTATTACCAGACAAGTGTCGAAGTCAAAGCCTTGCAGCAGCAGCAGCAGCCGCCCTCGACCCCTAAACAATAAGTGGCATAAAAGTGAAGCCGACGCCTTTTATTATGTCGATGGTGAGAGGCGACGTTTAATATTTAGTTGAAGATTTAACGCCCTCAGCCGTGGCAGCAACTATGATAAGCCTCATCGCTGCCTGAATTACATAATGAGCTCCCAGCTGTGGCCTGGGGTCGCTCACTGGCATTGGGGTTAGGGTGTGGCTTTTTGGGGCGTCGGCTCTTGAGAAATTATGGCCAGCGTTTTTAGGGGCACGTCGGGGGCCTCGACTGCTCCCGTACATTTTAATTAACAGGAGCCAAAAACTGGCTGGAGCAGAAATGAGACTCAGCACACATGCCCATATCTCAATAAGTTCTATAAATAAACGAAGAAGAAAATTATGTTTGAGTGCGTTGCAAATGAAATTCTTATGCACCGAACCCCGCCAAAAAAAAAGTTCCACCTCGCCAGGCCAACAAGATTTATTTTTGGCAATTGAAATTTAAATGAAACTACGTGCGCCAGTAAACATCAAATGTTCAAATGGGCAAAAGGTAAAAACAAGAATGAGAATGAGAATGGGAATGGGAATGAGAACGCAAGAACGGACCAGCCCGGACACCGGTGCCCTCGAATATGCCCCGAGGAGTCACACAACTCATTCATGCAGAAATCCATTGACATTTAATAGCCCCGGCAGCCCACAAAAATACTTTGGGCGCTACTTCTGGCAGCAGCAAATGCAGAGTTTTTCCAGGTGTTGCCCTTGCGGCGAGACCCTATTCCCTATTGCCGCCGCCGAGGGTCCTGCACTTGCTGCGTTTCACAGTCTGTGGCAAGCCAAAGTCTAGTTAAACCTGAATTTTGGTATCTGCAAATGTATCTTTAGGTCGAGTGTGTGTCGTGTTTTTGTTTTTATATTTTTTTTTTCTCTCCTTCTCTGGTTTGTTCCTTTTCGGTTGCATTTCGCACAGGATGTGCCCGACACAGGTGTGCTTGTCCATGTCGTCGTCGCTTCGCAACTGGACAGACAACATTGAAAGTTACTTAAACGAAACGAAGCCTGAAAGCCAGTTACGCATAAATCATAGAAAATAAAATGGCCAAGTGAAGAGCGCAAGAATGCAGCTTCCGCTCGAAATAAATCAATTAAAGGCTACACGTCCGTTTTGCACATTAAATTCTCCAACATTTGCAATTAAGCAGTCAAATGAAAAGCGGCTGGTAAGCCATAAAAAGGCACGCCATTTAAATGAACTATAGTAAATTAATTATAATGAATAAGCCAGTCAAGTTATTATGGAATTTTTCAAAAGTATTAATCGAGAAATTAAAGTAATAATAAATACAATTTTGAGTATTAATTTTTAAACATTTAATTATTTGTTAATCATTTTAACATGTCTTATTTTTTTCATCTCATAATAAATCATATAATATATATAATTTTAATTTTAATATTTTTTTAATTTTAAAGGTGTTAGTCAAAACTATATATAACTATAGTTTAATTTTAAAAGTGTTAGTCGATAAATTAAAGTGAAAACAAATAAAATTTGGAGAATTAATTTTTAAAGCATTAAATTATTTGTTAATAATTTTACATATCTTATATATCATAGCAAATTATATTATATTTTTTATTTATATTTACATAAATAAATTACTCTGTTATTAATCTATATATAATAAAGCTATAATTTTCATTCAATTGCATCTTTATCTATAACAACTTCAATGTATCTCTGACAATTAATTTGCGCCCTGCATTTCAACTTTGACCTATTGACCCGTCGTCAACTTGTTCTTGAACTATCCGCATGCACGGGTTAATTTTGATCGTCGCCGCCGATGTCGCTGACGCCGCATGCAATAAACTGATTAGACAAACAATTAATTTTGCCAAGTTGCGAATGGGCGCCCACGGCCCGAAAACTGGAAACCACTTAAACTCGATTTGATTGAAAAGCTTAAAAGCCGCGCGCACGTCGCCAGCCTGCGAAGCGGGCATGCCCGACAATTTGACATAAATCTAAACAAAACAAGTCAACTCGAGGGGAGGGGAAAGTGGAACGGGTGTAGAAGATGGAAAGTGGGGGGGGTGTGGCATTTGGCGCCTTCGTAGTCGAAGCACGCCTGTTGACCCGAGTTCTTGTTGTTGTTGTTGTTTTGGTTTCGAGAGACAGCCGCCGGACGACTTCATTAATCAAGGCCGCAAACAAGCGCGGCACAGAGGACCCAGGACGCAGAACACAGGACCACGACCAGGCCAGGCTCAGGACCGAACCGGGACAACGATGACAACGCAGCCGAAATGCATTGCGGCCAGTAATGGAAAATTGGGATGAGGGGCACAATCGCAGCTCGCACGCACACACATAAACATAAATAATTAGCATGATTCTTTAAAGGCCAATTACCTACTTTGAACGCTTTGAATAATTGCCCCAAAAACTGGAGGCAAAAGCCGGAGGCAACGTTGCCACGTTGGCAACAGCAGCGGCCAAATCAGTTTAAATACAAACACAGCGAGAGAGAGAACGACAGAAAGACGGAAAGACAGAACGACAAAACCGACACAGTCGGCAGCTAGGAGACCAACAGTAAAAGACCAGACAACCAAAAAACAACAACAACAACAACGACGACTGCACTAAGCGGCTTATTGCCCAAATGAAGATAAAGCGCTTTCTGGCTCCTACTTCTGATGCTGCTGCTGATGGTGTTCCAACTTAACTGCGGCTGCTGCTGCAACGCCTGACAGACATTTAAATCTCAACAGTTAGAAAATAATTAGAGCGTTTAGTGCCCTGAAGCTTAAGACCAGACCCAGAGTCAAAGATGCGCTGCAATGTCTTTCCAATTGTGGCCCAGTGACACCTTCGCCAATAAAATACAAAAAATAAAAAACAATTTTTAATTGTTGTTAATTACTGACATTAATACTTGTATACACTAATTACGATCATATTTACTGTGATAACAATTTTAAAATATTATTAAATCGTAATTTTTTTAATAAAATTTAAAACAAACAATTTTTTTAATAAATAAATTTGAACTAAAAATTATGCATCAATTTTAATTTTAATTTTAAAAAATTTTTCATGTATTCGCACCATCAAATTACTTATTGTTGCTACTAAAATTAGTAAACTTTCAATAATATACACTGGAAATTGGTCAAATACGCGCCAATTATTTTTTCAATTGGGTAAAAAATAAAAAATAATAATAAATTGTTATATTTATTGTTAATTACTGACATCAACTCTTGTATACACTAAAAAATTTACAATTAAAATTGTAAGTTTTATTAAATTGTATTTTTAAATAAAATTCAAATTTAATTTCAAAACAATAACTTTTTCTTAAATAAATTTGAATTAAAACAAATTATGCAGCAATTTTAATTTTTAGTGAACTTTCAATATAAAACACTCCAAAATAATTAAGAATAATTTTTTTTAAATTGGTCAGTTGAGTGCCAATATTAATTGTGCAGTTGTAGAAAAGGGTATGCACAGCCTGGTCTGTCTGTCTGTTGTCAATGCCGTCTGAGAGTCGTTAAAATCAGAAAGCAGGAGGCGGGCAAATATATGATTGCAGCGAAAGAGATGGAGAGGCAGGCAGGCAGAGCGGTCGGTCCGAATGTCCGACCCAAAGGACACGCAGCGGCGGCTCCAAAGTGAACCCTTGACACTGCGCGTGGTCGTCGTATTTGGTAGGTCTGCTCGTCGGCTTGCACAGCTTGAAGTTAAATAAATTAAGGGCAATTAGGCGGAGCATTACAAGCACAAAGGTCAAAAGCAGCAGCATCCTGCCGCTGCCCAATTGCTCCCCAGCGCCGTTCCCCAGTGGCCAGAGCCAGCAGCGCCAGGTGATTTAACCTATCTAGAATTTATGTTGGCAAATATTTGCTTGAAGCATTCGTAGGCCCCACTCAAGTCATGCACAGCAACTAGGAGTATTTTTATTTATTTATTTATAATTTTGTGATTTTTTTTAATTACAAGATTGGTAGAACTGTAAATTTTACAGTTGCTTCCTCAGTGCGGAAGTTGTTCGAATCATGAAGCGTTTGGCCAAGATTAGCGGTAAGTTGCTCGAGTGCAGAAAGCGTGGCGCAAAAGCACTTTGGCCAATTAACTGCGGCTAATTGTTGTGTACAGTGTAGAAAAACAACATCTTTGTACAAGTAAATGTGAAAGTCAACAAATTAAACAAGTTGCAGCAATGGAATCGGAATCTCTTGCCCCATGTGTGACCATCTCCAGCGAGTGGGAGGCAAACAGCGCGTGAGAAACGGCCTGTGAAGCAAAAAAAAAACCGCTCAACACTAAAGCGATCCGATCATAAAGCACTCTCAGCGATTTCTCGCCAACTTCCGCTGCGGAAAGATTTGCAAGCGTCGAGTTCTACTTTCGCTAACACAAGCGAAAAATTGTAAAAAAAAAATATAAAAAAAAGTTTATAATAAATTCCAAAATAGCGTCTAAGCGATTCCTCCAAATGCTGATGCGGCATTATATTAAAGAATGTTTCAAATTGTTAATACTTTACTCAAAAACATAACACATTCGGTTTATATAAACAATACCAATTATTACAGAAAGCCAGTAAAAAATATTCAACTATTATATTATTGCAAATAGCAACAAAAACTCTGATAATAATAATAAAAGCAATTTTAACGTATATTAAAAAAATTTATTTATGCATATAAAATACACATAATGCTTAGATTTGATTTTGCGTTTTACAAATATGTTAATAAGTTGTTGAAATTGCTTACCCAAAAAAGTTTAATAATTTATTTGCATAAAGTGCGTGCAAATTAAATTATAAATTATGTTGTAGAGATATATTTAGGATGCATTCTCATATTATCAGTTTTTCATCTATTTTTCAATTTTTTTTTTTAATAATATTCATAATTGGTATTCTGGCTTACTTTTCGATAAGCCCCTAAGCTTGATAAACTTTGATTGTTATTTTATTTGCTTAACTTAGAACTGAAGCATAGTTGTTAAAAACAACATTAGAATAGGTAATTTTGGGTAATGCATCAATGCATTCATCTACAAAACGCTGAAGAAGCGTGGCTTTCTGCTTGGCCGACTCGAGTTCCGCAAGAAGAGCTGTGCAGAGAAGATTTCACTTTTCGGCAATCATAACTGACCTTAATCAAGCCCAATGATGTTCTGCGGGTGGAAATGGTTATTGTATCTTTAAGCTAGGCACGCAAATGTATCTACATCAGGCATGTGCAATAAGCCCGACAGTTAAACAAACAAAAACAACGCGAGGCTGGCTAAGTTTTATTCGAGCAAACAAGTTTGCTGTGAAAACTTCTCAGGCTGCAACTGAATCTGACGATGGTAACGTGCAGCTGGAAGACGCATCTCTGCAGCAATTTCATTCATATGCAATAAACTGAGGGCAGCTGCACAGCAAGCGGGGGGTTAACGGGGAAGGGTATCCACACTGCCAGCTACACAGCGCGTTTCCTGTCCGGGCAACATCATGAGATATCATGTGCTGTCCCCCATTCACAACGCAGCTGCCGCTGCTGTTGCAACAACAACAACTACACGTTCAACTACCTGCCTCAAAGTGGCCCGCAGGTGAAGTAACTTATACGCTGCGGCCGCCCCAAGATAATTAGTTTAGCGCTCACATTGCCACAGTACAGCAGCTATCCAGTAATATGCCGCCGCCTCTGCCACAGTCTCAATCGTAGTCCAAGTCTCCAAGTTTTAGTCTGCGTCTGCGTCTCATGCTCTGCGTAAGCCACAGCAATCATAGTGTGTGGGTCTCAGTCTTGTTGTCATCATCATTAAAAGCCGTCTCGGTCGCTGTCTCTGTATAGTTTTTTTTCACATGCCCCTTACCCACTGAAAATATATATACAAAATGTGGTATATTGCAATCCAGTAAATTTACTCTTTTCGTTTTTATATAATACCCATTAAAGTATGTATTCGTTTTAATAACTACATTTCATAGCTATCGATAAATATCGATTTCATGTCTGTGCATATAATCTTTATCAGTATCATATGCGATACTAAACTAGTTTGAGATTTAAAACCCAAAAACGTAAATTTTGATTCGTTCACTACATTTTTTAGTAATTGATATTTTTCGATTGATCGGTATCAACAATCGATTAAATTATCTAAATCCGAGACTTTAACTTTGTTGTATGCATATTATATATATTTACATAATACTCAAAAAGTATATTTTCGATATGATAACAACATAAAAGAGTGATCGATAAATATCGATTTCATAACTGGTTTTAATGTAAGCAAATATGTATCTCAAAGGGATCTCTGAACTTCCATCTATTAAAAAAGCTGAATACAGGGTATCTCTTAGTCAGTCAATCTCCGCTCCTACATTTTTTTTTTGCAGTTTCTTTTACTTCGCTTCTTTTTAGAGATCAGCAGACTTGGCAGATCTAACAACTTTTTATACCCTGAACCCATTGAAAATGGGTGAAACAGGGTATTATGGTTTTGTTGAAATGTATGTAACAGGTAGAAGGAGGCATCTCCGACCCCA
>SCDY01000554.1:0-55445 GCA_004143825.1 Drosophila micromelanica
TATTAAGTGCCGAGAGTTTGTGTGTATGTGTTAAATGCTGGGTTCAGGGTATCTCCTAGTCGGGAGGTCCCGACTAGAGCAATCTTACTTGTTTAATTTATTCTTTTATAAATAATTTTTCTATATAACAAAATTAACTCTCACTTTAGTAAGAATACAATCTAAAAGTTTTGTTGTATAAGACAATAGAAGAATATTTGTAAAAAATGTTGCGTTGTTAAACTATTTATCTAAATTTTTTGAGACTCAGTTTTCTGATAAGTTAATATTGTTATCGAAAAACAGAGACATCTTTCCTTTTTTTACCATTGCATATCCATTTGCTTTTTTTAGATACTTTTCGCAAACATCTCTCCATCAATTGTTCTATCAATTTAAAATGCCATTAAAATTGTCAGCATTAAATTGCAAATTTTTTGTTAGATTGCTTTGCTTGTGAAACGCCCCCTCAATACGCGCAATTGTTGCAATTTAAGCGCAGTTATCAGAGAAATTTCGAGCTGATTTAGTGTGTGGGTTTTCGAGTGCAATTTATCAATGGAAAGAATAACTCAAGTTGAACAACAACGAATGTGATCATGAATTTGCGTAACTGCCCAATGATGAAAGAAAGCCATATAAGGTGACTAGTGGCCAAGTTGAATCTACAACTACATACGGTTACGGGTGCGGCTACGACTACGACTACGGTACCATGTGCCATTTATCAAAGCACGCCATTCATTTGCGAAGAACGCACTTGTGGGGAAAACGCAAAGCAAAGCAAAGCAAATCGGACAGAAAATCGCAGACCGCCCCACATGTTGGCCGAAGGTTCAACAACCCGCGAGACCGAGTAAACGCCTCGTTTAAAAAAGAAAGAAAAATATTCAAAACAAAATTCACTGGCAATAAGTTTGTTTTAATGTAAACCAGAGACACATAGCTTGTTGAATATTTGCTAGATGAGATCACATGGAAACTGTTGTTCTTCTTGTTGTGTTGGGTTGAAATTGGGCTGGCTTGGGTTGGGTTTGGAAATTGCTTGGAACTGGAATTGAAATTGAAAAATTGAAAGGGACCAAGCAGCACATTAATAATAATTACGCGACCGGCGGCTTGACATCTGTTTGAAGTTTATGCTGGCATAGCTACTCTGGATGCCCGCCCATGGATCATTTTCCGCTGCTGATGGAGTTATTACAATGGCCCTATAAATAGACACTCGCTCCAATGGCGATCGGCACGCAGCCGACTTTTGTTTTCGTTTTTTTCTTTTTTCTTTTATTATTTCGACCCCATTACCGTATAGAGCTGAGATGAGCTGTAATTCTCAATATACCATATGACAGTGGTTGGGTCTTTATTTCAACATTGCTGACATTGCAGCTAAATTATAGGTAAAAACAGAGTGTCGACAATAGTATTTATGATATTTGTACCGCTGTTTTTATTGTTTTTTTTTAATCAGGAATTTAGAATTTTCATCAATTAAAAAAATTAAAGCTTATTACAAATAGAGTTCAAACAAGGAAAATACGGAATTTCAATCATTTTATGAAAGATTTTCAGTTTTTCCAATAATCCCTTATTCAAGTTTTGCACTAGTTTTATTTATTAGTATAATATTTTATTTGAATCCGTTAATTATATAACCTATAGTTTTTCTATATTTGAATTTATGTATTTATAGTAGCATGAAATATTTATATTTTGACTTTCTTGTATATCAACTTCTACGAAGCTTTAATTACTTAAAATTAAGACTCTTTTATTATATTTGTTGAATTATTATATATATTTTTTAAAAATATTAAACATAAATAAACTTAAACTGTTAGACAGCTCCGAAGTTCAGTCTGAATTTGAAATATATGAAACATTAAAAAGCAATTGTCAACTATTTTCTATATCTAAATCGAACTGTTCACACAATTTGTAGTTTTATATCAGAGTTTCATTAAGATTTATCTCTTTAAGCACACCACAAATTGGGCTCTTCAGTTCAAATTTAATGTTCCACATTGCTCTCTAAATTTAGGCTGCTTCTGCTTAAGTACTCCCCTTGACAGGCTTGAGTACTACGCCACTGTCGTCGCTCCCTTACGATTTACTTTGTCTTTAACAAATGTGAAGCAATTGAAGGTTTGGGCTGTGGGCGTCCATCAACAAAAACAACAACAACATCAACAAACGACTCGATGAATGTCGACACAGTCCGGTCTGTTCTTTGACCCCCACCTCCCAGCAACCCCTTCCCTGTGCTGTGGTTTGTAGCCCGTTGTCTTGGGCTTGTCATTTGCCAATTGGCATTTATGTTTTTGTAAATTGATATTTCCGTAGGGTGCAGTCCGAGTTGTTATATAGCTAGCATACTATAAGTTCAATGCATTCTAAAAACAATTAAACTAATTTGCTGTCTTTCTTCTTATTTTCATTGCAGGTATGTATATATAAATATATATAAAAAAAATTGCAAAACTGGTTTGCCACAACCTCTTGTAGCGTAAGTCTTTAATCTAAATCTGTTTATAAAAGGCCAAATGCCCTCGGCTCTGACTTTATTAATTTAAGGCAATTAATTAACGCTGTTAAGTGGCCAAAAACAATTTGCAGCTCGTTAAAAGCAGCGGCATCAATGGGTTAAGTACCCTGACGCTTCGCTCTCTCCATTTCTGAACAGATACGTGCTTAATTGAAAGTTCACTGGATTTTTAGCAGCAACAGCTTTTCCAGAAGTGCTAGGCCCCCTCCCTCGCCCCTTCTTCATTTAGAGATCTCTCAACCCTCAAGTGCATTTCATCTGCTGCCTTTTCAAATGAATCTTATTTAATTTCGTGCAGCTGCAAATTGTAAACTCAATTTCCTTATGAGCAACCATTTGTGCTGTAATGCCAAAACAAAGACACTTAATCATCTGAGATTTGCAAAAGGGCCGAGACATTCAACAAAAAAGCAGAAAAATAAGAGTTTAATTACTTAACGTCGCGCCCTTGCCTTTAATTTGTCCCGACTCAGGCTGTTGTCTAGACAAGACAAGTATTTCTCCCTCTCTCTCTCTCTCTCTCTCTCTCTCTCTCTCTGTCTGTTTTCCTTGCTCTTCTCACTTCCCTTCTTAAATCGATTTTCGTTATTCATGCATATATTTTGCTTGACCACGCAAAAACGAGTGTGTTTTTCAGACATATCATTCAAAACTCGATTCAGATTTCAATGCACTAAAAAAATAGCTAAAAATAGTTATTGTCTGCACTTAATATCGGGAAATCTGATTGAGTTGAGCATTTTTACTTAAAATTACCAATTTAAGGCTCGAACCTTGGTCTTTACATTTACACATTTAGCATGTAAATTTACTTTATATAAAAAACTTTTCGCTGTTTTTAACATAATTGAGTAGCAGAATATTTTCTCGGGAATTCTTATTATTCCTGTTCTCGGTGTGTGATTGTTTATATAAACCTAATTTCTCTTTTTTGAAATTCGTTTCAAACATTGATTTTACTTCACTCAATATTTTTATAAACAAATGCTTGAATCAACTGTACAACATTTTAAATACAAAATTTTAAATAATATTATCAATACCTGGTAAGCCGAACCCCAATTCAAACCTGAACATAAATATATTTTATAAACTGTCGTTAAGTTTTACCTGAGTTACAGGTGGATTAAGTGAAAACAATTCGAACCATATAAAGAGACTAAATTAGCTAATCTTTGTTTTTCAACATTAATCACTTGCTTAAATCCCTAACGCCAGCTTAAAAATATCTTTTTGGACGAAAAACAGAACGATTTAAATCTTGCCAGATGAAACGGGCACCATTAAGATTTTTCTTTCTTATGACTAGCTTAACTTCTTCAATTTAGCCTTGGTTTCATATTAACCATATATAAAAAGATTTTAAAATAAATTTCGTTACTTTTAATTATGAGGCAGGAATTTAAAATCAGTTTACTTAAATTCATCAAAGGTATGCAGACTTATTTGCTATAAAAGTTGTAAATATCCAATAGTCTATCTAAGTTTCTTTATCTTTTCTATTAACAAAATTTATAAGACCATGTTGATAAGATTTATCAATTTTTAATTAACTGATTTGGTTCTTTCAATTTTCCTTTGATTTGATGGCCTTGTAAATTATAGATCCAGCAAGTTGTTGTTTTAGTAGTTGATATTGTATATATTTGACAAATGTAAAAATTAAGTTTTCGTGTGATCGACTTTTATATATTTAAGAAATACTATAGCATAAGGATCTCAAAGAAACTTTTGCTGAAAAGTTGAGTACTTGTATTTTACAAAATTCCAATCAAACAGCGTCAGAAATAAATTAATAACATATAGAAACGATCGGTCGAAAATTGAGTTGTTGGAAAATTTAGAAATATTTACTATTCCTTTGTAAGTGTATTAAAACTTCGGCATGCCAAAGACAATTCTTACTATGTTTTATTGATTTGTCAGCTTTCGGGGCATGTCAGCTGCTGTCGGCTTAGGGCAAAAGTGCAAATCGTATTGCCATTCGCGATATTGATTTAGTTTAACTACAACACATCAGCTATGCAGAGCTGTTCCCTATATACATATATGCATGTCGAAACAGATGTCGGCCAGGTGTTTGCTGCAATTTGCATTTGTTTTTATGGCAACCTGAAAATATGGACATGGACTTGTGAAGCTACAACGAACACGTGTACACTTTTCGGGTTCTAGAATTTGGGAATTGCCGAAATTAAAAAGCAATCAAGGAATTACCCAGTCACCGCCTAATTACCCGACTTGCATTTAGCGCGAAAAGGCATTTTGGACCAGGGGGCGGCGCGTAAAGGTTAACCGCGCCTACCTGTGACGGGCTGACGGGCGGGCGGACCCGACCCTCAGGTCCCTGAAATGTAGGCCTGTGCCTGGCAGTAACAGCTACCTGTTTCCTATATAAACCGCCCTGCGGCAGTCCATTGTCATCAGTTGCACAGCAGCCAGCACAGCAAACACATTGCAAAATACTCAAGACGCAAAACTCGAAGATCGAAGCAATTAAAATATGGCCACCTACACTTGCACACAGTACGTGAACTTCACGGATCCCGCCAGCTATGGTGCAATGAGCACCACATATACCCTGGACGCGGCTCGTTTTGGCCAGCGTGATTTGGGATTGTTCATCGAGAGTCTGGAGACGATCTCACGCATCGAACGGGAACGGCACGAGCGACGTGTCCGACGCCGGGAACAGAAACTGCACGAGGCGCGCATTGCGGAGCTGGAGAGCGAGCGAAGCGTGAGTCCCACGCCCAGCGCCGAGGAGGCTGTCGATGAGCCGCTCGTTTATATGGAGGCCAAGTGCATACCGTATGCGATCAGTGATGCCCTACCCACGTCGGAGAAGGCCACGCCCTATTACGATGTCTGTGACGATGAGGCCTACGGCAGCGCAGATCAATCGCCCCGGAGCAGTGTCACATATTGCAGTTGCGGCGGCATCTCCAGTGCCGGTATCGACTCCGATTCCGCTGAATCGGGCATCTATGGCGGCTCAACACCCCCTCCGCTGCGTCCACGTTCGCAGGTGATCAGCAAGCCCAAGCAGCGCACCACACGCTCCCGCATCATTAGCATGGTCCTGAAGCGGGAATATGCCAAGGCGCCCTCAGCAGAGACGCTGGAGCATTCGACGCGCTGCGATCATCTGCTGAATAGCACCATCAAGCATCAGTTTGATCAGATGGCATCCAAGTCGCGACGCGGCATTGCCTATGGTGAGGGTTCCGCCGAGGAGCGCTTCCTCGACAAAGCCTTGCGCTATTTGACTTTGTGATTGGCACAACCCGAAGTGCCCTCAGCTTTAATCTACTATTATTAAGATTTACAAATACTCTATATAACTAAGCCTTGATTTGTTTGTAAAACATTTTCATGAAAAAACATTAAAAAACCGATATCCAAAACAATTTAGTATTTTCTTTTAAATAGTTCTGTTGAGTCTTATAATAACAAAATATTTTGGGAATAGAATTCGTTTTATAAAACAATTTTTTATTAGCAGAAGAAAACTCAAATTCAAATAAAAACATTTCAAAGTACATAAATTCCTCAGTCTGAAAAAAGTCCTTTAACGAATACTTTGATCTTAATTCCCGATAAAACGAAGCTGGTTTGAAAATTGTGGTTTGCTTAGAGATAACGTCTTTTTATAGCCTGAACCCATCCGACCCCACAAAGTAAACATATTCTTGATCAGTATCAGTTGACGAGTCGATTTTGATTTAGTTCGTATATACCATATTTGAGATGAAATTTGAGATACCTTAAATATTCGCGCTCTGCGCATAACTTAAAATGTATACACAGATCTGAAGAGTTTAAAACAAAGAAAAATGTCAATATAAATAAAAATTTTATTTTATTGAATTTCTATGCTATTGTTGGAAAAACGTTGCATCTCAAATCTAATGATTATTAATTAATTCGATGTTAAATAATGGTTCAAGTATACGTATAATATACAATAATCTGAATAATAGCTTCGTATTTTTTATTTTACCTTTATTTTTATGAACATACACTAATAAGCTCATTTTATTCGTATATTGTGACACCAATTGATTGAATAGTTTTCTCTCTTTCTCTCTCTGTGCCGCTTGCTCTGTCGTTGTCTTTGTTTAATACTCTGTTCACGTGTTAGACGACCTAGTGACACGCTTGTCAAACTGGCAGCTGCATCATCTCGATAATCTGGCTCAGTTTAACTGACTGACAACGTGTCGACTTCCTTGCTGCATGCGCCACTCAAGTAAACTGATCTAAATATAGCCGAACAAATGACACCCTGCCACTTCCAGGCAGCTGTCGGCTATCTAAATACGCGAGTGTGCATGTGTGTGTGTGTGTTTTTGTTACATGTATTTCCTTCTTCTTTTTTTATTGTACTTCATCTTGCCGCCTGTTGCTGTGTTCTTTTGTTTATCAACTGGCACAGGGTGCCACGTGCACAGGGCACTCTGCTGTGCCTGCATCCTGTTGCTATAAAAAAAGCTCGCCGCTGTTGCGTCTGTGTTTTGGCTTCGGTCATGCGCCAAAGCTGCCATAAAAACGGTTACAATTGCTTTTGGCTATGGCTTTGGCTTTGGCTTTGGCCTCTGCCTCGGCCTCAACTCAGTATCTATCACAAATTCAAAAGCGTAGCATACATTTGTGCGCCGGAAATGGCAAACGGCGCGTAGTGTGTGCGTGCCTCTCCGCGTGTGTGCGTGCCTGTGTGTGTGCGTGTGTGTTGCTGTTTGGCGTTGCATGTCTCGCGCGCCATGTTTGCTCAAGTAAAAGCCAAATTTAATTAATTCATTTAGCTTAAGTGAAGCCTTAAAAGTGCCAAAATAAAAATTACAAAAAAAAACGCATTTACAAAAACAGACACCCCCTGCCCCCCGTAGCCAGTGCAAACCTTTTCCCTTGACAATAAAATATGAATTGATGCGCGCGTTGCGCCATAGTATCGTCTATATATATATTCATATATGCTAGTGTGTATGTGTATTTGTGTATTTCTGCGTGCGTTTGACATTATTCTATTTTTTTCGCTTCTGCTTTTTCGCCCATCAATTTTTTAAGGTCAACTCGCAGCTGCGTTTGGCTCGCGCATTCAACCAAAATTTTATCAAATATTATAAAAATACATTTTGGGACCCCTTTTGGGCTAGCTACGCAGAGAGTTGCGCTTTCTGGGGGCTTTCATTTTTTGGGGTGTGCCTATTTTATAGCTTGCAGTTCTGTCAATGTGTGCGTGTGTATGTGTGTGTTCGTGAGTGAGTTTGCATGTGTTTGTGGCGCTTTTATTGACTTCCTTTTTTGCATGGCTGTAGGTGTGCGTGCTAATTGAGTTTTGTTTTGTATATATATATACATATATATATATATATCTGTATATGTGTAGATTCATGTATTTTTTGTCAAGGCTGAAAACCGGTTTTTAACCAAATCGTTTCGAAACCAGAACCAACCATATTCACATTGAAAAATATAGTTTGGTTTAATTTTGTTAAGCTGATATTATATATAATTATAATTTGTAATATTATAATTTGACATCGAATTGTCCATGAATCGAATCCAAAGTGTGAGCCTTAAACGGAAACAGCGAATATTTTATTTAAAGTTCAAAGCGATTTTACATATTTGTGTATCAATTCTATAAAATTTCTAATCGAATGCAAACATTGTATTTTCTTTCAAAATTCAAAAATCAAAAACATACAGCTATAAAACTAAATACTCTATATACCATATAGTAACAACAATATGCTGCAATACGATCAGGTAATTGAGTGCGATAATTTATATTATGATAAGCATATATACAATAGTATTAGATGTGTTGACGTCAAATCAGCTGCACCGGGTTTTCAGGATACATGACCCACATTGTGAAATGTTGGCGCCTGCTGCTGCAGCCACTGCACCGCTGCACCACTTTCAGCTGCAGCTGTAAACGGCAAGCGGCACGGCAATTGTCAATTGGCTCACGTGAAGCCACTGACGACAGCAGCGACTTGACAGCAACTGTCTCCTCGACAGCACCACAGCACCACACAACCATCGCACACCACCCCACACCATCCCACATCCCGCTCAAGTGGCTTTTGCATACGTGTATGACGACTGCGATTAAGTTTTGTCTGTCTTTTGTTTTGCTCACTGTCTCAGGTTTACAGCACTGTTCTCCGCCCTCTTCTTCTCTTCGCTTTTATTGTGCACTTTCGTCATTTACACTGTGCTACAGCCAAGACAAAATGTTGGTAGACCAGCATTGTTTACACTTGGGATGCTAACTCAAGTTTTTGCTATGCACTTGAAATCTTTTATTAAGCCCTTGCCTTGAGAGAGATAACTGTGTGTGTGTGTGTGTGTGCGAATGTGCCAGTCTGTATGTGTGTGCGAAAACGCGACTTAGACGTAGTCTAAGTGCCTAATTCGCAAATTAAAGACCTATTTTAGTAAAGCTTTTTAGCTTAAAGAATTAATGCAAGACAAAATTGATAAATGTTTCTTATAAATAAAAATATATATGCTTGCATATGGAACATTGATTCGATATTGTTTGATATAAATAGATTTTTATAATAATCATTATTTATATAATTAACTTTTATTCCATAATTATTAATAATTATAAATTATTTATTTTATTTTTTATTTATTGTAACAAAAACTTAATAACTAAATATTTTTATACGCACATATATAATTAAAAAATTTATTTTATTAAATTAATTTATATTATTTAAAAAATACATACAGTTATTTCTTTTTAAAAAGTGTTATAAATTTAAGTTATTATTTGGACAATATTTGACATTCTTCTTCTGGCCCTTTGCAAGAATATATTTAACTTGAATTCTACTGCAAGAATTACACCGAATTTAAATAGATCCAAAACACATAACAAATATGCATAAATTATAGTTCATATATTATATGAATAGCAAAATCTCATCTGCATAATGTATTTCATGACTTTGCCACTTGACACATCAAGGCCTGCTCCAGACCTAACCCAATGTGCTATTTACCCTAGAACTTAAGTATTCATCAGATTTGCCACGATAACCCAGAAATGTCGCATGTTATTTTGTTTTTGCCTTAAAGAACTTTATATAGTCCTGGCGGTTCTAATGCCGCAAAGTTTTTGTGGGCCGCAATTGACAAGAGAACAAACAATAGTAAAAGTTTGCCTCAAGTTATCCAAAACTTTGCGCACACACCGAACGGGACATATTTTATTATTCAAGTGTCCGTTTTTATGCATACGCAATAAATCATTTGGGCGGGCTTGGTAAGGTCAAATGCAATCTCAGCGGTTCAATAGTTTTAGGATTGACAACGTCTATGAGAACCTGTTGATATGTTGAGCTTATTTGAAGGAGAATATTAAATTAAATTATAGTTAATAATAATTTTAATTTTAAAATGTTGTTTAATTGGTTTAATTTTATTAAATTTAATAATTTTATTCAATCTATAATTTAATTACAATTATTTAAAATATGTTGTTTCCTATTTCAACAAAAAAATTTAATATTATATTATACGTATTTAAGCGTGAACTGAAGAACTAGTTCTTAAAACTAGTTTGTCAACAAGTCCGCTCATAAATAAATCCTATATCAACAGAACTAGTTATGGTATCTAATAAATAAACAAAATAAATGAAAACTTAACTTTCTAACCAATTGTTCTTCTTCCCTTTTTTTGCCATTGCAGCCACCTGAGAATGAGCTACAGAAATCGCACGATCACAATCCGGCCGCCCTGAGCGAGCATCAGTTGCGGGTTCAGGCCTCACTGCAGCGTCTGAATATACCCGACTGGTTCCGACAATACAATCAAAATGCGGCGCGATCGCCAGATGGCGCTGTTGCCGGCACCGCGGGCACAGCGTCCTCTGGCGGCTACAAGCCGGGCAACTTTACGCGGAAACGCACACAGGACTCGGGTCGCTGGCAGGGCCTTAACTCGAAGACGACTTCGCTCAGTTCGCTCGGCTCGCAGCGCTCTGAACGTAGTCCCCTGCTGTTGAGCCCCTCGGCGCACAGCCACCACGGCGGTCCGAGCGTGAGCGCCTCCACCTCCGGTCATGCGCCCGGGCAGGGCGTGGGCGCCACACGCTGGTCCACCTCGCATCTGAACTCCACACAGACATCGCCGAGCGTCTCGCAGCGCGGCAGCTTTGCCCGAGGCGTGCCCATCAACAGTAGCTTCATGTCGGTGGCCAGCGGCAGCAGCGCCGGCGCCGGCGGCGTCCTAAGGAACTCCTACCGCCAGCCCTACTTGGGCTGGCGCAGCACAGAGAAACTGTCACAGCGCACGCCCCACGAACGGTGAGCGACACACTTAAAAAGACCTCTGCTGATGCATCATTATCTAATCCAATCCATCTTCAATTGTATTTTTTAGACTGGCCAACTCGCTGCTGGCGCAACGCACATCGCCCACAACGGCGACCCCAACCGGGACCAGCACGGGTACGAACGGTGTGCGGTCGCATCTGCAGCCGGTTACGCCGGAGATACAGAGCTCGATCAAGGAGGTCACCTCGGCCATAGTGCATTATGTGAACGATCAGACGCAGGCGCAGCAGTTGCAACAACAGCGCAGCCGTTCGGCTAGTCCCAATTCGAGGTAGGCAGCGGATCAATCAAAAATACCGTTGCAGCCAGTTACAAAGCACATTTATAGTGTACACAAGTTGTCGTAGTGGTCGATCCCTCAAAAAAAAAAAGAAACAATGAAAACAAGTAGCAAAGAAAACCCTATGTGTGTGTAGTTGTTATATTACCATATCTTTATCTTTTCCTATATCCATCTCTTCAATCCTTCAACACCATCCACCATCCATCATCAATCATGATTTCGAACCAGTTCATTTCTTACTGAAAACTTTAATTTCTCTTCGGCAACTACACAACGCGTAGCTACCTTTAAAAGTTCACCCCAGCACCAGCTGCAGTCAGTCAGTCAGTCAGTCAGTCAATCAATCAGTCAATCAGTCGAATCAGTCAGTCAATCAACTGCCTGCCCACCTGCCTGCCTGCCACGATGTACAGAGGTAAGCAAGCCCTTATCCCACTCTTGGGCTTTGTCATCCTCATCGTCTCAACGTCCTCCATGTGGCTAACCCGTGACTAATCCTTGTGCTATCCACATGTGTTACTTACACCAAATATCTGTGATGGCTTCTAACTAAACTAAACAAAAAAAAACACTAAACACACTAAAAACTAAACAACTTTCACCTCAAAACCTGTGACGGTAAAAAAGCTGTTTGGATGGGCGCCAACCCGATGAAAGCGATTGAGGTCAGGTCAACAGGAAGATATGTTCTCGATGGACATAAACAGTTCATGGTGTCAGGGACTTTTCCTTTGCATCCAAAATGTAATGAGTATTTGTATACACATTCGCAAAGTGAAAAGAGTATATTGGGTTTTGAAGTGGATTTTTAAAGTGAGAATGAAAACGAATAAAAATATTTTTACCTCCCACCGTTTTTAAGCTAGATACTCAAAGCTTGCAGGTAGATTACCTCTAAGGATCAGATATAATTCTACATAATAATACTTTTGTCGAATATTTTATGCTGGAAATCCGTTTATAGATGGCCGCTCAATTATAAATGAATTAATTGAAGATTATTGAGAATATCATCTCATTAAAAAAGCTTAAGCTTTCAAAACATTTTTAAAAAATGTTATTTTTACAGGCAAATGCAATGCTTTTGTCAGGACATGTATAGGAAGTACATTTTGTAATTCTATTTTAAATATATCAAGTGCATTTTGTACATTTTGTAAATGTCATTAATTATCAATTAATCGCTATTAGTATATTATTAAAAATTCAAAATGATTGGAATTTAATTTTAGATACTATTCAGGCAATTTAAATAATTACCATTTCCAAGTGCCTTTAGAATTTGGTGTTTTTTTATTTAATCTCTTTTCTTCAGTTAATTAGTGAAACATTTGCAAACCACTTAAAAGTTTTCCACTCGATTTAATAAAACGGTTCTCAACCTCCATAATGATAATGTTACGGAAAATGGTTATTGCCAATTTGGTATGATATCATTCTCAACTTCTCTGCAATCGATTGCGATTATTATTATTATCGTTATTATTATGATTCACTTCATCTGTTCGACTTTGTGGCAATCTGAGTCAAAATCCGGATTGCTTATTAATGTATGAGATATTTTCCCATCAATATCGGCACAATTCAGCACTCATTCAAAACGAAATTGATTCCATTTCGCTTTCATGTTGAATCTGATGTCTGTGCGAACTATCCCCGGGCGATATTAATAAGGCTCAATAAAAAAAGAACGGAGGCCTCGCCCCGAGCCCAACGCCGCATGCAATTTAAATGTCAACAATGCAACCAATTATAGGACACCTAGATATATATCAGACCCAGCTCCAGCCCGGGCCACTTGTTCACGTTTCCAGTGGAGCCCACTTTTTGGCCCTGCGGCCGTCATCATTATGAAAATCAATAATATTAAAGTAGAGCAACTCGCATACAGGGTTCTTCTTTTGGGGAATATCAATAAGAACAAAACCCTTAAATGTGTAAAAATATTTAACACAAAAGTTGAAAAAGTAGACTAATTTGAGTCTCAAATTTTTAATTTTGTTGAAGTTATAAAATTATACATTTTTCTTAAGTTCTTTCCAAGTCTATCTTATTTTATCATTTATTTTTAGTGTCCTACTTGCAGTATAAAAAACATGTTTTAATAAGTTTTTTTTATTTTTTTGGAGTACTTAAAACTGTGTAAAACGTTAAAAATATATTTTCTATCATTTATTTGATATACCAAAAATATTTCATTTAAAATTCCCAATTTGTTCAATATATGCCAATATATGCTTACACGCACGAGTTTACTAAAAAATCCCTTCGAGTGATTTATAAATTTTTCAATTTAAAATTTTTTTTTATCCATATTTATTGTTAAAGAATTATCCCATATTTCTGCCATAATTTAAATACATATTTTGTATACTTTTTAAATACAAATTGTATGCGTATTTAATTTTTGAATTTAACCACTTGATAAAGAGCATCTCAGAATTCATCTTGAAACAAGTTTCTAGACTTTGCTTTGCTTGTTGTCTGTAATCAGGCCGCCAGCCAGGCGCCGTCCCTTCCACCCCGTCCCCTCCTCAGTGCTCTGCCCGTCTGCTCTGTTGAGGACAGGCGCAGCAACCCTACACAGCAGCCAATGTGGCCTATGCTTGACTCTCACCATCTCTTTCGCACACACACACACACACACACAGAGAATAGCCACCTCTTTTATGCTCTCGATCCCACATTTGGCTTTGGCTTTGGCTTTTTCTGTGTGTTTCACATCCATCGGAGGTTTCATTCGTGTGCGACGTCTGCTGCCAAACGCTGCTCAGCGAGCTGTGCGCAATAAAATATATGAAGAACAAAAACCAAAACGGAAAATAAGCAAAAATAATTATATAAACTGTGTGAGTTTCTCAAGTAAAGCTGTTGTTGTAATCAAAAAATTAACCACAATTCGGCCTCATCTCAGAGCGTCTGTTTTTTGGGTCAATTTGAATATAGGCCATAATATGCTAAAGGTTGTCTGAGGTTAGTGTCCCGCTAAAAGTGCAGCTAAATTGAGTCACAGGCGGCTGTGACGTCACTTATTGATTTTACTAGCCTGGTGTTTGTTGTGATTGTTGTTGTTGCTTTTGTTGTTAACATTCAAATAAAATATTGTTAAAACTTTTACTAATTTGCTGTTGTTCTGGGCCAAATTCCACAGAAAGTGCTGGCTGGAGAGCAGCTTTGTTGGCACACGTCCGCTGGACTCACCGCAAACGCCCGTTATTGACAGCAGCAGCAGCCCGCCCGCAACCCAGCATCCACATCAGCATCAACATCAACTCCATTTGGATGCCACAACGGTGGTTGCCATTGGACAGCCGCCACTACGCATGAACGGACTTAGCCGAGTTGGCGGCGGTGGCGGTGAGTCCACCATTTATATATGACCAGCAGCAGCTGGCCAACAACTGGCGTGCTTAGATTTTAACTAGTATATCAACTTGATTTGTTTTATTTTCCACACAAAATAATCATTAATTTGATATCACAAATTTGGTTCTGTAATGTGCACAAATCAAAACAAAAAAACACAAATGAGAAATGCGTTAAGGCATATATTATACATATATATATATGTATATATATGTTGGCTAAACGTACATATGTTTAGTATGTAGCTAGAACACCTATGATTTCTTAGACGCACACACACACAAATGTAGCTTGAAATGCAATTTTCTACATTTGTTTAGTTTTATGATTTTTATTTTAAAAGTAAAAAGTAAAAAGAAAACATAATTATTTTAACTAGGCTGCAAAGTGCAAATGCATTTTAAGTTTCTACATTTTGTTTTAACGATTGTAAATTACAAAATTTTTACAACATTCAAATTCATTTTTTAAAATTGACCCATTTTATTTGAGTTAATTAAAAGTACACGTGTAATTTTTTTAGTGTTTACAAACCTATTTTAATAAATTTACAATTTAATTTTATGATTAATTTTTAAAAATAAACACCAGCTATGGCATACAGTTGATTATTATTGTATTATTATTATTATCTTTATAAATATTTGTATAACCATTATCATTGTACTCGTCCCAACCTGTTCACACACATAATTTATGCGATTCAAAATAAATCATAGCATACTTATCTGCGCATAAGTTTGCTATGGTTCCCATTGGCATAATTCGTTCTCAATTCAATTCTCATAAACACAAACACACATACACACTCACGCCAATATATTTTATTTGGAATTTTCAATTTTAGGCTTGGTTTTTAAAATTAGAAAAATTCACGTACCTAACCTCAAAAATTATGTAACTACCACAACAACAACAACAGCTGTTTATTTAACAACTAAGTGTGCTATAAATTAAATTTCTTTATATTTATAAATTATGTATTATGTTTAAAATTCAACGAACGATTCGAAGAGATTTTGTTTTTCGATCACATACTTTAAATATTATATAATTTTTGTAAAAACTATTATAATTTCTTTTTTAAAACAAAACGGATATCGAAGTGCTTTATATATATATATATACGTCTACAAAGCGGGCACAGCCCTCGCTAATGGTGGCTACAATAAAAACTGATTTATATTTTATTCACAAACATATTCGTTTTCATTTTATTTTATTTTTGTATTTTTAGCTGTATAGTAGAAGAAATATTCTTAGCTACCCTTTGCTGTTTAACTATGCACTTACACATACTTTGGCTTGTATATAAAACATTTTCTCAGTGTAATTTATACTTTTTGAATTCATTAAGTTCATAAATCATTTGTAATACCCCCATTTAGTTTTAAGAACATTTAATGCGCTATATATGGTTTCGAAGGCTAACAACAATTTATTTTTGTATTCTTATATTTTATGCCGTGCATTATTCTAAACAAAAAACATCAATTTAAAAAATATATTATGCAAATTTTGGCCCCATAAAAAAATTCAAAATAAAAAAAATGTAAAAATAATGTAATTGCATCTAAAGCGCCTGAACGCTCGTTGAGCAACGCATCGCTAGAAGATGTCTTAGCCTCACTTTTAGGACTGCCAACTACCTCCTCCTCCAACAGCCAGAACACCAACAACAACAACAGAAACAGCAACAGAAACCAAGCGACAGCAGCGACCATAGCAGGGTCCTCGACGACAGGTATGAACCTGTAAGTTTTCTTCCAATATAACCGCTACCCAAAAAAAAAATAAAAATAAAAAACACTAAAAAAGATAACAACAAAAATTATTTAAAATAAATTAAAGAGAGAAGAAAATGAAATGGGTATAGGCAAAAAGTAAACGTGCGTTCTTGTTTGTTGTTCGCATATACTAAACCTCTATATACACTCCTATATATAAATATATATATTCACACACATATATAACTACTATCATATATCTAAAGATCTATACCTCAGTGCTATATATTTTTTTAAAAGCTCTTAAATTCTTCCAGTTTTTAGTAGTTTTGTTGAAAATATTTTTACTCGATCATCAATCGCATATATAGTTCTAGCCTAGACATTTTTACTTTTCTTCTTATTTACATAGCCAAATTACACTGAGAAAAAAACGTTACATAATAAATGCATTTACTACATTTAGCTGAATTGCGCTGAAATATATCCTGCCCATTTAAAGTCCAGCATGCGAGTGGTCCTTGAACAGGGCCACAAGAAGAAGAGACACCTGCTCCAATTGAATGCTCATTGTTGTTGTTGTTATTTGTTACATTTGTTATTTGTTAGCTTATCCACTAATCCGTAATACGCGCATATACGCGTCCACATATATTGCACATATATTCCACAGCAGATACAGCTAGTCGTTGTCAGCAGCTGGAGGTGCTAACGGCAGCGGACCAGCAGCTGCTGCGCCGTCGCAGCGAGGGCGACGCGCCCAGCCAGAAACAGAAGCAGCTGAACCAGGCCCAGACCCAGACCCAGGCCCAGGTCCAAACACAAACACAACCGCAATCGGAATCACAATCGCAATCTCACAGCCAGACCCAAAGCCAATCTCAAGCACAGAGCCAGAGCAATGCCAGCAATCGGCGCGTGTCGCTGGGCGACTCCAACGCCCATGCGACGGACAAGGGCAACAACGGGATCGGCAACAATTTTGGCAACGAGCAGCTGCAGATCAGGTGCCGGAACACAAAGTGCGAGGCCAGCGCCACGCCCGCCGATGCCAAGAAGCTGTACAAGTCATGCCACAATTGTACCCATTTATATTGTTCACGTGAGTGTCGGCGCGCCCACTGGGAGAAGCATCGGAAGGCGTGCCTGCACTCGCGGGCCTCCAATCTGTGCCGGCAGGTGTTAGCCACCTGCAAGGATGACATCGATTCGCAGCGTCATCTCAGTTTGCTGGCGCGCAAGGGCAGCCTCTCCCAGGGGCGTGGCGTGGTGCGTGTGCTCTTCCGGAGCGCCGAGGCCGCGGAGGGGTTCATCAAGCATGGATTCCAGTGCATGGGCGAGGCGTCCTATGTGCGCTGGCCGGACCTGATGCCGGCCGAAATGGGCCTGGAGCTGTACTCGGAGCTGCTGAAGCTCAGCACCGAGTACAAGCCCGAGTCCAAGATGCTCATCTACGTGGCCATCTGTGTGGTCTCCGAGGCGCCGGGCATGGGCCAGGCCCCGGTCCGCTGGGAACGCCAGCTGGTCTCACGTTGCGCCAAGCTGAAGCTCAGCAAGAGCGTGCTCGCCGAACTGGAGCTGCAGCAGCAGGCGCTGCAGCAGCCGCTCGCCGTGATGGCCGTGCCGGAACGCACCGAGATCCTGATCCTGACCTTTAATCCGGGCCTGCGCACCGTGCCCGGCAATCGGGAGCTCATTCTGTCCAACATCCTGGACATATTGTCGCGACGCGGCGTCCTGCTGCGCAAACACTATCCGGAGATCTATCAGCGCCTGCAGACATACACCGACGGCCAGACGGACAAGTTCAATCCGGTGACGCTGCATCCGCGCGACTCGCAGACGGGCCAGAGCTTCGTGTGCATCATCATGCCCGTGCACACGGACAGCGAGTTCATCAAGCTGCCCTCGGCTGCGGACGGTGGCGGCAATCGTGTGACCACCATCGATGTCGGCTCCCCGGCCGCCCTCGCCCAGCTGGACGACGATGAGCTGCTCACACGCACCACGCCAGCGAGTTGATTGAAGGCTGCCAGCAATAGCAACAGCAACAGCAACAGCAACATCAGCAGGCAGCGGCGCAGCGGCAGTGCCACGCCCCCACACACCCTGGACGCCTATGGCGTGGCCCTCGGCTATGGCTTGGAGAGCACACGCATGTAAGGGGAAACTCGTACCGCTTCCGGGAACTTGCTCTTGATTAGTATTTAAGTCGCTTCTATCGTTCTCTACTCTAAATATTCATGTTAGTTAGTCGGCTGTTCTGTTACTCCAATTAGCTAGTTAGCCAGTGGGCCATAAATTCTGTAGTCCCAAAAATAAGAAAACACAAAAAAAACAAACAAAATTAACACTTGTTGTCTGGTACACCATTAACCCCTAACAAATTGTCAGCTATCTAGGCACATCTTACTAAAACTCTCGAAATTATACAACACTATCATTTAAAGGGAAAACCCATTTTAAAAGCAACACTATTCCCTATTTAGACTAACGGTACTAAGACAAGCTTTACTAACATACTATATCTCTGAGCTTACAAGTGGCAACAGTCTTAAGAGTCACATGCAAAAGCTACACGCTATATAACTGCAAGGTAAGGCAAACACAGTGAGATCCAACTAAAATTCGGCTGAACTTTTTCTAACGGTTCACAATGGATTAAACACTGCTAGTACCCTTCAGACCTTCATATGTATCCTGCAGCTTCCAAAAAATAATAAGACAGAAACTAAATATAAAAATTGATTATATTATATCAATAAAACCTCGAGCAACAGTTTAGCATAAGAGCCCACAAATAAAATAAAATAACAAAACACAATTTCCTATATAAGCTGCGGCGCAACTCGATACATAACCTCACTTTTTATAATGCAAATCACATAGACACATCATTAACTAAAACATATGACAAACTAACTACAAATACTTAAGTACTTATATACATATGTAAATCTTCTTCTATGTGTTAAATGTAACAAAAGCAAATTGTTTGCTTATGGCCTTATTTAAAGTTTGTTAAATTTGTTCTGCCCCTCCAAAAACGTAACATTTTGTAGCCTTTTAAATTAGGTTTTGAATTTATGTGTAAGTCAAATGCGAGTCTAGGTTAGCTTAAATATAAATATATATCTATTAGTTAAATTTGTGTACTAAATACTAGAGTTGAAAATCAAAAGAAAATTATAACAATGCCCAATAATCAATTTTGAAAATTCGCTTTTAGCTAAAATAAATATTTAGATCGGTAACTCTCCCAAATTCCTTTGCTAGTTCAAATTGCTTAAATAACACTACAATTTATACATTTCTGTGTACATAATACAACATGAAACTTGTATTCTTATATACATACAAAGCATAAAACATACATTAATACGAGGAAAGCGCTTCAATTATCATTCAATTCTGCAGATTCATACAACAATCACCATTTGCTGTCAAAAAATAGAAAGAAAACTATGAGTTGTTTAGTACTTGTACGAAGGACTTGAAAAACCATAAATAAAATGCATTCAACATTATTGAAATTTAATTCAAATTGTCTTTTATGGGCCTTAACAACTGGGGTTTAACTGGGGTTTATTGAATATAGACTATTGACTGGTGTGCTATTGTGGAAAACTCTTTCTTTCTCCTGGGATTAGTGCAACATACTCTGCTTTGTTCTTTCTCTTATAATAATTCACTCAACACCTCCTCCTTCTCAGGCGGCCCACATGCCTCACATGCGCCGCCTCCCACTCACGTTTACTTTCCACCTCCCACACAGCAGAAAAAAGGGGGCATAAGACCACCTTTTTCACTTTTTTTCACACTGAACACAATGAACATTTCTATTTTACTATTTACTTTATGTACTTTATGTATAGTTAAATAGATTTTATACACTCTTATATTTCTTTACCTATCTATCGCCTATCTATCCACATACAAAAATTTTCAGAATTGTTAAAAATTCTATCTCAAATGTTGAATGTAGATCAGGAAAATGATGGCAGACGAGCTTCTTAAAATAAAATTTCAATATCCTTTTGCAATTTGGTCAAGCATGACCCAAAGATAAAATATAATATTTTGAGAAATGCGGCACCAAACAATTGCTTACAGGCAAAACTATTGTTGGTCTAAAGTATAACATAAATTTTACTGCTACTTTTCAAATTTTAACAAGTTATGTTTTTTTTTTACCATATTTGCAAACATTTTTAAAATTCTTAAGCTCCATACCTGAATATAAAACATTCCATGCAATAAAATGTTTTACACAAAAATGTAAATCCAGACAGCTTTTAATACATTTACGCCCTTCCACAAAATGAATTTCTTTTTCTGCCGCCTAAAAGTATGCTTTAAAATCATGAACACGTTCCAAAACCTGAATAATATAATTTTAAAAATTATTCAAATATGATTTATTTATTAAAGTTATAATTGTTTGTGTAATACTTATTTAGAATTACATAAATTGTATTTAAATTTTTGTTTCTTATCGCTAGTATTGTTTTTAAACGAATTTATGTACTACCCATATATATATGTGTGTATATACATATACATATTCATATGCATATACACATGTATATATATAAAATATACCGATGACGACACGGATGTATGTATATTGTGTATATAGTACAATTCTCCGTAGATTCTTACGTATTTGCTTTTCATGCGATTAACGCGCCACCTTGCTTATAAATCCGTGTAAATTACAGCTACAATTTGTATACGGAAATAGACTATAACACTTAATTGTACCACATATTGCGCCGTATCTATGTTACAATCTATGAATAAATTAGGTTCGATTCGTTTCGTTTGTTAAACGTAAAAAAGCGTTCTTTGGCGGCACTCTTTCGAGTGCACCAAGCCCAATTTATAGAGCCCTACATGAAAACTACGATATTTAAAAAAAAAAGAAATATAAAATAAAATAATAATATGTATAAGTATAACATAAATGGTGCTTAGCTGGTAGTGGTGATGATGACGATGCTCCTCTGCCTCGTTTATGTACAGGCGCCGACTCAATAGTTCGATGTAGCACTAAAGGCGGCGCCCTGCTGTGGCTCCTCTTCCTGCCGCTGTTGCTCCTGTGTCGCAGGCAACTGATAGTAGTAGCCTGGATAGGGCTGCGTTGGAAAGGCGCTCGATCCCGATCCCGATCCCGTTCCCGTGCCCGATTCATAGGCTGCCGCCGCTGCCGTAGTCGTTGCTGTGCTGCTCGCCTTGGCATTGGCATTGGTTGCTCTTATCTATAAGCCACCGATGATTACCTCCTGCTGCGCATCGTCATCCATGTCGGGCAGTTCTTGCTTGTGAACGACCATGCCATCGTTGGCAGGCTGCCTGGGCGCCGTTTGTCCATATTTCTGATGTATGCCACGATGGCGTTTCAACGCAAAACGATCGGCAAACGCGGCCGAGCATATCTCACACTTGTACGGCTTCTCGCCGGAGTGCACCTTGGCGTGGTTCTTAAGATGTGCCGCCTGTGAAAAGGCAGACCCGCAAATTTCACACTTATACGGCTTCTCGCCGGTGTGTATGCGACGATGATTCCACAGCGTGGCGTGGCGCGCAAATCCCTTATCGCACACCCCACACACGTACGGGCGTTCGCCGCTGTGCGTGCGCTCGTGGTTCTTAAGATGCGGTGATTGAGAGAATTGCATGCCACAAGTTTGACATCTGCAAATGTAGCACTTTTAGTAAAACAGATCAAAGCTGTGTATATTGGTGGGTACACCTACTTGTACGGTTTTTCGCCAGTGTGTATGCGGGCGTGGTTCTTAAGATAGACAGCCTTGGCAAATGCCAATCCGCAGATGGTGCACTTGTAGTTTTTCTCGCCGCTGTGCAGCTTCCTGTGTGACCACAGACTGGAGTACCGTGAAAAGAGACCGCCGCAAATGTTGCAATTGAATGGTTTACTGGGATTTCTGCAAATCAAAAAACATTAGCTCATAAACAATTCATGGGTTTGTGTGTAATTTAAAAACTGACTCGGTCTTGACGGTCACTGCATTTTGTATTTTAACTGAGCCAACGGCGCCGCTTTGCGCCTGATGGGTGTGCTGTTGACCCATTAGCACCACGCCGGAGCCATTGCATTTCTGACACTTGGTCATCTGCTGGGAGTTGCGCTTCTTCACCGGATGATGGCCGGACGTGCTGGGCTCTCGCTTGGGCGTTGTGCCGCCAGTCTGTTGGGCCACAATTTGCTGCAGTTGAGCCTGCGCCTGTGGTGTAGTTGATATGATTTGCACAGGATGCGCCATTTGCCCTATTAACAAGGACATTTAGTTAATTATAGCAGTGATGATATGAAGGCTTTTCCCACGACCGCTTACCATCGGGTGCTACAAATATCTGCTGCTGTTGCGCCGCTTGCTCCGCCTGCATGCAGGACTCGCAGCGCACTTGCTTGGGCCCCTTGCGCTTCGACTGCTGCAGTATTGGATTGCCGCAATTGATGCATTTGCTCGACTTGGAGTTGTCATGCTGCTGCTGTTGTTGCTGCTGCTGCTGTGCCGCCTGCTGCTGTTGCTGCTGTTGTTGTTGCTGCTGCTGCTGTTGCTGCATTACAGATTGCTGCACCGGCTCCAGTGAATCAGAGGCAACAATTTGTATCTGACCCATCTGCCCGTTGCCGGTGATAATGTTCTGCGTCTGCACAAGACCCTGTGCATTGACTACCGTGATGGCATCAGACGATTGCTGCGCATTATGCTGCTGCGGATCAGAGCCGTCGGTGTGCATGCGCTTGTGCGCATTGAGCAGCGCCAAATGCTGGAACATCTCCGAGCAGACATCACACTTGAAGCTGATGTTCGATATTGTGTTTTGCAGTGGTGAAATTGTCTGCAGTGGAAAGTGATATTACAATTTTGAACATTGCTAAACAAATATGTGTATTGTTTTATAATATAATCGAAAGCTTTGCAAATTCTAAAAAGGTCTTCGCTGACCTAATACCACTACGTATGTTTAAGTCTAAAATACGGCTTAATTTATCAATTAGGTTACTTTTAAAAATATATTTAACGAAGCATTCGATTGTTAATAAAGTTGCTTTTAAAACTAAAATTTAGTTGTATACAATACAGTACAATATTACAGTACAATATACTTTTTCTTTCTACTCAAACTTTGTCTGACAACTTACCGCCGCAATGGGCTTGTTTTGATTGACAATCTGAATGCGTCCCTGTGCGTCCACAGTGGCTATGCCCAGTGCAGTGCCCTGATTCAGTGGCATTCCATTGACCAAGGCGTAGTTGTATCCGCCCACTGGCTGTGCAATGTAACACGTCTTATTGTCGTCTGTGGTGGCCAACTGTGCCAAATTCACAGTGGCGGCATTGCCCTGAAATAAATAACGGCAACGACAAAAGCATTATAGCGTTTACAGATCATTGATTGATAATATGGCCAATGCTGCACTCACATTTGTTGTGTAGTAGAAGGTGGGCTGCTGGTCGGCCTTCTGGCCCTCTATTTTGGGTTGTTTGAGGATGGTGCCGTCTGCTGTTTGATATTGAATGGTTGCCGGTTGGCCGCTTATGGCGTTCGTGAATATTATGTTCTTGGTGAGGTCTTCCATTCTGCGCGCTGGTTACTGAACAAAATATTGGTAAAATTACTGTTTTTTTTTTTAAATATGTTGCGAAATTTGTTTAAATAAAATGCACAATGGGATATGTTTTACAACACTGTCGACGCTACTAATGCAGCGTGTGTGAGCGAGACCACCCTATAGCACACACGTCAGCGAAAAACGACTGATTAAAAATGGCGACGATGAGACAAAAAATATGTATGCGCTGCACACACATCACAAACGAATACAAAATTATAACTTCGCTTGAAATATGCCGCTGTCTGCTTGGCATTCGCACAACGTTGGAGTGCATTTAAGCGCATTGAACATTTTGTTAACATTTTGCACAATTGCGTAGTTGATTAGGCTACGCTTGATTTGGCAATTTACCTTTTACGCAACCAACCACAAAAAAATTGTTTCTGCTGCGCCTTGCACGCCCAGCGCAGCACACACAATGGCTTTATTAATTGTGTTTACGTTGGCACAGTTATTTTAACAGCATACGCACAGCCGGTAGTCTTTTTTATTATCCACTTTATTTTGTTTGGAATGAAAGCAAAACTTTATTATTGTTTTTTCTTTCTCTAACAAATTAAATTCCAGCACAAAAACCTTCTGCCCGTTTGTTCTTACGTACGTTCGAATGTGGACTGCTGAAGAGAGACGGAGAGTGAAGAAAGCCATGGAGAGAGCAGTAGCACATTAAACGCGGCACAAGGTTGCCAGACAAAGCGCATAATCAAAATGCATGGCCATATTGTTTTATAGTAAATAAAATACCTAACGATGTAAAATACCGCACATTCTACATTATCGAGTATTTTTGTGTTCGTTTTCGTAATAAGATATTGTATAATGTTGTTTATAATTTCTGCAGATATCAGAATACAATTACTTAAAATATTAAACCAGACATGGCTTTTTAAAATATTACCAATTCACACTCAGCTTTACACATTTTGTGCGGATGGTCTTACACAAAAATGCTGCCAAACTATTTTCGATGTCGACGTTAGCTGTGAATGGCAAACATGGCGCGAAGAAAGTTTATTTATAATTTTCAGCATGAAATGTTCAACATTATTATTTCCATTATATTTAATCGACAACCGATTATAGAACACGAAATTTTAATTAAAAATATGAAAGAGTTTGGGCAGAACATGAAGTTTTGTAAAAACGCAATAAACTAGTTTTTATTATTAAATATTTAAATAAAAGTTAAATAAGTACAAAGGATAATTTTAAAAAATCTTGATGAATGGGTACAATTTAACTGAAATTAAATGTTTTTTTTCTAAACTTTTAGACACATTTTGTTGTATATTAAAAAAGAATTGCCTGGGTAAAATACATTTTATTTACACAAAAAAGATATTGTATGTGACTACAAACTATGTTTATAAAACATGATATTATGTTAGATTAAATAGTGTTTTGTATTGTATATATGTTGTTGGTGGATTATCGCTTTTTTTGTTTTTCCTTTTATCTTATTAAAAACTACAATTGAAGAATGTTGCGAAGTTGTTATACAATATGAATAAAAATATGTTCGGACATGTGCGGCGAAATAGTTGAACATGTGACAATTGGTTACAATTAATATAAATTATTAATTATCATTCCTTCGCAGTGATATATTAGAAATAAAATGTTGTTTCCTTTACTTAGTTCATAAAGTATATGTTCTTAAAATACCGTTTGTATTCTTTACTTGGCGGCCTTTTGCAATCCTTGTTTTTCCTTTCTTTCCTTTTTTTTGTTTTTGGTAAAATATTTTTAATAATATACCAGAGTAGGTCGGGACCAATCGGCGCGTAATAGCTGGGTTGCGAGCATACTCGAAGACTTTCACGTACCCTTTAACTTATGCCTCAAAATCGGAATCATTATCATCGTCGACCATCTCGACCTCAGGCTCGCTATCACTCTCGATGGGGCGTCGCTTTTTGGGCGCCGCCTTCTTCTTGGTACCGCCGCTATCGTCGTCACGTTGACGCTTGGCTGCCGGACGCTTTACAGGCGAATCTGAGAACGTCGATTCGTCGTTATCATCGTTGGTGGCGTCGGCTTCGCCACCCTCATCATCCTCATCATCAAGAAGGAAGGAGTAATTGATTTTTTTGCTAGCCGCACGGCGGCCAGGTCGTTCGACACGTTGTGCTGACACGTCACCATCTTCCCCATCGCCATCAGTTAAAGAGTCCTTGGACTTGGCCTATACAGAAATTAGAGTATTAATTTTGGGCGTTCAGCACATAACTACAGCTGGCAAGCTTACCTTTGTCTTGGAAAAGTCCAGTTTGGCCTGTTTGAGGCCATCGCCGTTCTCCTTCTTTTGACGCGGCTTTTTCTCGGCCGGCTCCTTTTTGGGTACAACAGGTTTTTTAGCCTTGGGCGATGTCTTTGCGGCACCGCCTTCAACCAGTGCATCGAAATCGTCTGGTTCTTCGGTAGGTTCCTTCTTTTCGGTTTTGACCTTTGTAGTACGCTTGGTGGCATTCGTTGATGCTGCTTGGAATTTCTTGAGAAGCTCATCGGTGATCTTAAATGCCACTCGTTCGCCAATTGGATCGGGAAAGATGTCCGCATTTCCCTGCGAACCCTTGCCTTTTTTGCCGCGAGCGGTTGGCTTTTGAGTCTTCATGGCCTTAGCCTGCTTGAGATTAATGCCCTGCTCCTCCAATCGCTCCTTCTCCTCCACCTCGTTGAGTTTCTCTTCGAGTTTGTCGAGATCATCCATCCACAAATGGCTTGGCGTTTTCTTCATTAAATTGTCCAGCTCGAGCAGCTTGGCGTCGCGCTGCTTGAGCAGTTCATTTTTGCGCTCCTCCGTCAGCATCCACATGGACATGCCCAGCAGATAGTCAAACTTCTTAACTTCCGTAAGTTTCTGGAATGCCTTTTCTGGATCTGTTTCTTTTTTGATCTTCTTTGTGCTGGTGCCAGTTGCCGCCTCCTCCTCTTCCTCATCATCATCATCGTCGGCTGCTTCGGCTTCCTCCATTTTAATGCGCCGCTGCCATTCCTTGACAGGATCAGGACGATAGCCACGCTTGATCAGCTCGTCAATCATGACCTTGCGCTGCTTATTCTCAATCACCAGCTTCTTTTCGCACTTCTCCAAAATAAAGCGCGCCTGATCGCTCAAACGATCCGCCTGCGCCGTCAACTGACCAACAAGATAATCCTTGCGGCGATTATAATACTCCAAGCGCAGCTTGTAAAATTCCTTCAAAATATCGATGGGCGTAGGGAAGCGACGTAGACAATTGTTCTCATCGAATGCGTGCATCTGATTCGTTGATATCGAAGCGCTTAACTTGAAGACGCGATGGAAACCGCCCGGCTCGCTGCGCAGACGCTCAAATTCACCCGGCGAAAAGCTGACTACAAAACGCACCGTAGTGTCTGTATGGTATTCACGATACTCCGATATAATAGCCTTTACTTTTTCGGTGCCATTGGAGAGGGCTTCGAGCACGTTCTCCTTGTAGTTTTGTGTCCAGACACCAACGGGCAGTTCGGTGATTTCAATGCGATTATCCGGCAATAATTGAATATTACCCGAGTTGACATAACGTCCATCCGAGACGTATTCCATGGTGCCCGTAAAGTTCTTGTACCACGGATGCAGTGGCAGTGGCTCCTCGCCGCTAATCATGCGACGCAAATTGTTAATTAGCTCGCGTGGATTATAATTGGCGATTTTGGTGGACCAACCGGTGCCGATGCCCTCGGCTCCATTCACCAGTACCATTGGGATAACGGGCATATACCACAGAGGCTCAATCCGCTGGCCATCATCCACCTGATACTGCAGCAAGGGATCATCCAATGGATGAAATATGAGACGCGTCAGCGGCGACATCAATGTGAAAATATAACGAGCGCTGGCACAATCCTTGCCACCCGTTAGACGTGTGCCGAACTGACCGCGTGGCTCCAGTAAATTGATGTTGTTCGCGCCCACATAATTTTGGGCCAAATTCACAATGGTCATCTGGAGGGATACCTCGCCGTGGTGATAGGCAGACATTTCGGCTACGGAACCGGACAGCTGGGCCACCTTCACCTCGCGTTTATCGTTACGCTTGAAGCACGTAAACATGACCTTACGCTGGCCAGGCTTCAGGCCATCCACCAGACTGGGTATGGAACGTTCGTTGTCCGCGTTGGAGAACAGCACCAGCTCCAGATTGATAAAGTCCGAGTAGCTGACATGTTTGGTGCCCTTGGTGTATAGATATCGTTCTGGCAGACCCAGTTGCTTGCGACGCTTCACCTCGTCCATGTGATTGGTTAGCCAGGTTTTGCGTGATTCGATGTGCTTTTTGGAAAAGGCCATCACGATGTTATCATCATCCAACTGACCATCGTATTTGAATAGAATCCGATGGCGTTCCATGTCCTTTTAATGAAGAAAAGCAATTTTTACTTTGTAAATGATTCAGATGTTTTAAAATTCAACAAAACTTAACTAAGTCATTAGAAATATTTAGATCTTTGACAGTATACTTTTCTGAAATATGTTATCCCTATTAAATTCACATACAAATGGGTTCTGTTACTATATGGTGTGACTTATTAACTATTAATTATTTTAATATATTCTGCGGAAACAGCACTTCTTCAAATATTGATGTTCTTCTTTACAAAAATCCAACTTTCAGCTGATTTTTCCTATATTTAGGAACCGACCTAAATAATTTGAATATTTGTTAGGAACTACTCATAGCTGCTGAATTTACAATACATTAAAACTATTAATTGTTAATTTTTGTATAATATACGACAGACTGTTTCTAAAAACAACATGTGTGAATTTATCTACTGTGAATGTTCGTTTAGAGGAACACCTAAAGTTCAAGATAATTATAGCGAGATCGCATCAAAATTATGTCAAGGAAATAAAAAATAGTTTTTTCGTTATTTTTTTTTTTTTTTTTTTTTTGGACTAAAAGATCAACTTAGCTTTAGCTCAAAATTCTTAATTTTCTATAATTGAACGCACCTGGAAATACTCTTTTGCCTCCTTGGAGGTGGAAGTACCGAGACCCTTATAGTACTTGATATTGTACGTATTATGATTGGGCGTATCCATTTTCCATTCCTCGAATTCGGGAAGCGAGTAGAAGGAAATTTCCTCGTTCTTTTTCGATGCCTTCACAATGGGCGTAATAAACTCCTCAAGGAAGGGCAAACGTAAAAGCTCTGGCCAATTGGTATGTATGAAATTGATCAGCAATCCCTTTATGTGAGAGCCATCCTGATCCTGATCAGTCATGATCATTACCCTGCCGTAGCGCAGCGTCTTGAGATCATCTTCGGTCAAATATTTCTTTTTGTACTGCAATCCAATAATCTTGCACAGATTATTGATTTCGGCATTCTCCGTGAGCTGCTTGAACGTGGCTTCACGCACATTGAGCAGCTTACCGCGCAGCGGGAAGACGCCATAGTAATTGCGACCGATTACACCGAGACCGGAGACGGCCAGAGATTTGGCTGAGTCACCCTCGGTGAGGATGAGCGTGCAGTTGATGGAGTTTTTGGTGCCCGCTTCGTTGGCATCCTCCAACTTTGGTATGCCCTTGATTTTGTGCGATTTCTTGCCACCGGTTTTGGCAATATCATTCTGTGCCTTAAACTTAGCCCAGGCCAGCACAGACTCTACAATGCCAGCCTTGGACAAATTGCCAACAAATTTGTCAGAGAGCACACACTTGGAGCCAAAGCTTTTCGCCTGCAGTGTCATGTTCTCTTTGGTCTGTGAGTCAAATGTGGGATTCTCGATTAGGCAATTGACAAATACCCACATATGATTGCGCACTTGGAACGGTTTTATACTGATGCCATTCTTGTTTTTCTTTTTGAGCACTTCGATAAGCTGCTTGATGACATTGTCGACCACATGATCCACATGCCGACCACCCTTGTAGGTTGCTATCGAATTAACAAACGAGACCTGCTGGAAACCTCGATCCGATGGACAACATGCAACTTCCCAGCGTTCACCGCACGCTTCGTAAACCACCTTAATGGGCTGACCAGCATCATCATCGACATTCTTTACAAACAAATCGATGTAGTCCTTGAAGCCCTTCACAGGCACCTTCGTGCCGTTCAAGAACACACTGACGCCCTTCGTGGAGGCGGCCACATCGTAGGCGCGTCGCGACATAAGCGCCACAATATCGCTGTCAAGCGTTTCCATTTTAAATTTGGCCAAATCCGGACTAAACGTGATCCGGGTAAAATCGGTGCCATTAAAATCTTTAATCTAAAGAAACAAACTCAATTATTTATTTGACTTAGAATTGGGCTTAAGTACTTACAATTGGGTCGCCAGCTTTACCCATGTTATTGCCCCAGGTCTGCTTGAAACTCTTCTTGTACTGCTTGGTGCTCGTTTCGACGCTGAAGGTGCTCGAGAAGATGTTGCACAATTTGGCACCGTAACCATTGCGGCCACCAGTGACCTTTTTCTCATCATCGTTGTAATTAGATGAGGTCAACAGATGGCCAAATATCATCGTCGGCACATACATATTTTCCTCCTTGTGCATTGTCACCGGGATGCCCTGGCCATTGTTCCAAATCGAGATAATGTTCTTCTCGGGATCAATATCAATCTTAATGGTGTTCATCGATTTGTCGCGCTGCTTATTATCGGCGGCATTCACGAGTATCTCATCAAAGATCTTGTACAGACCCGGCACAAAAGAAATCTCGCGCTGTACCATGCGATTGGTTTCCGCATTAAAGACCCACATCAGCTCTTTGGTGAACTCCACGGAGCCAATATACGAATCCGGACGCAAAAGAATATGCTCCAGCTGCGACTTCTTCTGGTACATCTGCTCGATGGACAAGCCACCTTTTCCACTACCGTTCTGCATGACGACGCTGTTGTTGTTCTTCCTTTCTTGCTGTTTGTTGATTTGTTGCACGTGCTAAAAATCAAAGCAGAAGAAAAAGTAACGAATGAGTGATAGACTGGCATAAAAAACCAACATAACTGTACCGACATAAGCGCTTTTTTGTTTACGAATAGAAAGCTGTAGCACAAATTGTGATTAATAGGTACTAATTGTGAGATAGGTGCCGAAGATTAAATACTCTTGCAAATCTGGAAACTATATTATATACAAATCCGATATTAGCCCACAGTTTGGTTGAAAAAAATTTACTTTTAAAAACAAAAAGGGTTTCAAATACAAACACAATTTAAAACTCATATTTACACAATATGTACTTAAGACTGTACAGCTGAACAGAAAGAGTACAGTAGTATATACTTTTTTTGTTTTGGCGGGCACACTAATACACAAACATCAAGCCAGCATGCAGCATACTCCACATATACATTTATAAATTGATATATAATTTTAAAACAATTATTTAAAAAAAAACAATTTCAACTTATTGTGAAATTACATTACTTTTTCTATATTTTCTGTAAAATAAAGCAATCGGCGTCAAGTTATAAAGAGAGTTTGCTATATGTTGGACGTGTGGTGTATAACAGCCCTGTTCTTGGCGGGATAGTTGAGCCGGCTAAGCACAACAACAACGCCACTAGAAACATTGACTACAGCACAATATAAAAAAAAGTGCAATCAATTTGTACTAATATTTATTTATATTTATTATGTAACACAATGCAAAAATGCCGCATAATAAGCATTTGTCAAATACAAAAAAAAAATCATATTTTTTATCTTGATGCAGAGTTGCGCCTCGGTGTACATTTGCATGTGTGTGCGTGTATCTATGTGCAGCTGCTTCGCCGGCTTTACACGTTCGCCTCTGATTTATACCATATAATATAAATTTACGCACATACATCGAGTATATAGATAAAAGGGACTTTGCAAATACAACCAATGCCTAAGCAGTGGCATTTCGCATACACAACTTACGCACCGAAATTCTATCTATATGGGCAGCGCCATTTTTAATTTGCGAATGCGATGCCACCGGGCAAAAAACGTTTTTCTTTTGTGCCACAATTAACGAAACAAGCACATATTAGAGAAATATCGCTTTAGCTTAGCCCGATTGCTTTAGGCACCGCAAAAGATAGTTTTTTGCTCACCTTTTTACTTAGCTGTGGAAGTTTTGTAGCGAAACCAACGCGCGGCAGCGACTGCAAAAATTGCACACACAGTAGAAGCCGCCGCACTTTATTTGTGTGCTAGTTACTTTTTAGTTAATTCTGCACGGAAACGCTGCACAGCAACACTTATCACTATAATACACGCACTTAATTAATTGCAACACTAAATAAAAACTGACCTTAAACGAAAATTCAATCACTAAATTGTGAAAATTTTCTTGGACGCACAAACAACCGTCGTCGCCAAGAAAACAGTACAGACGATGCTTCTTTCCTTTGGTATTTATCGATATCGAGTTTTTGAATAGATGTTGCCAGACCTAGGGCAACGCTGACTTTGTATTGCAACAGGCAAACTGTATTGGTGATGCCACCTTGTCAATATTTTCGTTGTATATTTTAACTGATACAATCGCTAGCGGCGGTTAGATTTTAAATTCGTCGGAACTTTTCTTGGTTAAAATTTCACAATAGTACTTTATATTAAATTAAATTCTAGAATAAAAGTTTATTTATAGTGCTAATCTAAATTATAACTCTAAAGAAATACACGCTAAATTAAAGCAAGTTCGGCTGTAAAAAATTCTGAACAGCGAAAAAACAAGTTTTGCACCAGACCCGGCCAACTGACCTTGACCAACGACAATAAAAGATTGGTTGCACTTGCAATCAAAACTAGTTTTATTTATTTGTAAAAAAAGAATGTACAGTTCAGATAGATGATATACATATCATATTGAATTATTTTGATTAATGTTATCTAGAATTCGTTTAAGTTAGTAGCTCGGCAACAATACCTTAAGCGTTGCCATTACTTAAGCTCGTGACGCCATCAAAGCTCATTGAACTTGCACATTAGCTCCTATTACAAGTGTATACACTTACAATTACGTTGAATATCTACATATGTTTGTACGTGTGAATCTTGCGCATCACAAACTTCATCATCAAATTCTGGCCTCCATCTTTAGCCTTCCGATTAGCTGACAGTTTACAGCTTCGTATTATTTTCACTCTCACTGGCACTAAAAGGCATGCAAATACCCTACGCTTATGGGGCATATGACACTTGCGCTTGAGAGATATTTGTTTATTGAGAAAGTCCGATTGAAAAAACAGAAAATCAACTTTAGTTGTTCTCGATTTAAGTTGTTGAATAATTTTTGTTTTGCTCTATTTGAAAAGTGTATTGCGGTTTCGGTGCGTTTCTTTGTTGTCAGCACTGCATAGAACTTGACGCTTTTAATTTAACTCGTTACCCGGCTTCAATACGGGTTTTCTCTGGCTGTTGTTCTCCGTGTTGGGGGCATGAAATATATTGTTCTATACGATCTTTCAGTCAGTCTTAAAATCTACATCAGAGTGGGCGCAGCTACAACTTGCTTTGAATTACATTTATATAAAATATATATAAATATCTTAAAATCTGCTGTGCGTGATAAGCAGCAGTACAGTAAATAATTAAATTCTGTTTAAAATTTTAATTGGGTATTTTGCAAAAAAAAAAAACAAATTGCATATAAAAAAAAAAATCAGTTAAAAACATTAATTCAAGTGTTATAATTCGTAAAACATAACAGCTACAAATAAGTAAAGGTGAATCGCAGATTACTGCGTAAATATATACATATTTATTAAATATATATATAATATATATATATATAAATATATGTATATATATATAATATTTGCTTAATTAAACCGGATTAAAATATAACACATGAAAAATAAATGTATACAGCGTAGAACTCTCTTTTAATTGCGCTCAGTGTGGTCTCTACCGTTTAATTAAGTGCACTCCCAATTAACACATAGTAAGAATAACAGTTCATTAACTTTTGAACTTCAGATTAAATTGCATTGGAGCTAAGCCTGCATTTTCGCAAAATTATCGCCCGTTCAGTGTAAAAACCCTAATCATTAAAAGTTTCCCTTATCATTCCTTGCAATTTGAACTTGTGATTTGGACTTTTGGCACCTGGTAATAAACATCAAATAATTTATTATTTTATTATTTTAAAATTTTATACAGTTAATATTTGTCGACATGAAACACTTTTTAATACATTTGTTAAAATAAACTAAAAAGTATTAAATAAAAAAAATGTTTAAGAATCAATAGTTCAAATTGAAATTGAAATTAAAGAAGTATTATTAAATTTTTAATAATAATAATTTTTGATACAGTTTACGGAACAAACGAATTTTTTTGACAATTAACCTTAAAAGTAAGTGCTGTGTTATATCAATAATACTAAAAAATATTTAAAATATCTAAGAAACTAGAATGGGAAAATTAAATTTATCTTAATATAATGTAATTAAAAAAGTAAAAAAAAAATGATATACATTAAAACTAATTAGAATCCCTTTTTATAATTTATATAAAACATTATGTAAAAAAGTTAAAAACGCATCCCTGATAGATATTTATTAAGTTTAAGAAATTTCAAATATTTATAGTTTTTATTTATTTTATTTACAATTAGCGAATATTTAAAACTTTTGCAAGTAGAAATTTCTACCCGTAAGTACAAATTTTTAACCGTAGGTGTTAAATTTTCTAGCGAATGCAAATATGAAGTTATGAACTTTGGCTAATGTACCCAATGCACTTTGTCATGCAAAATATTGGAATATTGTGCATATTGATTTTTTGCATATGACAATTGTCAGCTAAGCCGAAACTTTTGCGACGTGCTCGAAACCGATCACAGAAACATAATATATAGAAATAGATTGGAGAGGCATTACCCTTATCAGGCTCGTTGTGCAATTTGGGTTGAGTTCAGTGCGGTTGAGTTCAGGAAGAGATTTATACATATTTACTGGGCCAATGCGATAATCGGTTTCGTTGCGAGACTAAAAAAGTCTCTTTGGCGTTATCGCGAAAAAAGCTGCCTTTGTTTTGTTGTTTTCATTTGTAAATTGCATGGGATTGAAAACACATTTGGACTACTTGCTTAGTTTCAAAACAGCAGTCGAACGTTGAGCACAAATATTAAAAAATTAGATAAAATAAATTCACAAAATGGTAAATAGTCAAGTCAAGCTTCACTGTGCTGTGTGTTTGTTTGTCAAGCCAATGCCAAGTTCAATTACAGGCGGCACTTCAAGTTGAGCACGATGTAAAAAAGAAAATCATGTTGCCAACAATTAGAAACGTGAGGTTAACAAATGTATCTCGTTCTGTCTTCAAACGTGCAACTAATTATTGCTGTCAAAAACTCCACAGGGGGAAAATCAAAACTGTGTGAAATTCACTTCAAGTTTTGTCAATTTGAGAATTGGCGCACGCAACATGTAACAACAATAAACAAGCCCAGCGACAAGCGGGAGCTTAGCAACATTTATGTGCTGTGTTGCAATTGTTGCATTAGAGATGGTGGCGTGACTTCTCATTTTACTAATTGATCAATTAAGAGTAAAGAATGTGACTTCATTGATTCTACGTCTATTAAAAAACATACATGACGAAAGAGCAAAAATGTTCTTATTTATCACAAGAAACTTCAGTAAAAATATAAAAGTAAATATATAAAAACAAAAATAAAAAAATTTAAAAGGCGTTCCGAAACATTTTCAAAAGTAAATTAATATTTATTAAATTAATAATACATAATAAATTAATAATTAATATTTATTATATTTACAAAGCTGCGAATTGCCGTAAAAAACATTCGTTTATATACAGCGTATTTATACCGCTGTCCGTCTTAGCTATGGGAAGTTCGAGATAAAATTTTGGTCTTTTGTGTTAATTATCAAATCACTTTTCTATTTTGTTATACACATTTCAATGATTATACTATGGTTATAAGAATAATAAACAATAAGCAGCGTACTTATGGTAGGAAGAAATATATATAAATATAAAGACATTTTCAATAATTAAACTATAATACTGTTAAAATATTTTAATTGTTTATAGATTTTTATTTTATTAAGCACTTAAAATAACAATCTATAAACTCAAGCACTAGATAACTATTTAATTTTCACAATCACGCGTTCATCTCTAATTCAGAGATAGCAAAATTGTTGCTAGCAACATTGTGGTTGGCAACATGTATCCCAACATGTTCTTTAGTATATTCTCTCTCCTCTCTCACAAAGGCCACAGCTGAGGGTAGAAGCTCATCCCGCATCATGCCCGCCATAGAGCACAAATTGAATGTCACCGAGGAGGAAATACCGGAGCACATACGTCTCACAGGTGAGAAACAGGGCGAATGCCCAAGGACCAAGGAGGATACCATTGCACAGTTTCGCAACTATATTTTGGGTAGGTACAAATATGAACTTCAAAGTAAAATACACTTAAAAAAATAATATTTTTATTGTATTCCATAGAGCACAAGGACTGCCAGCCACATCGCAATGATGATAAATATCTGCAGAAGTTTCTGCGCGCCCGCTACTGGAAAATCGAGAGTAGCTACAAATTGGTGGGTTTATGCCAAATACAATCTATATAAAACTGACTGATTTTAAAGGAACATTAGAGTAACAATGGTTTGGAAAATTCCTTTTGCAAGGTTAAAGGATGGGCGGATAACAGTTCTAAAAAAATGTTGTTTTCAGTTAAAGCAATTTATCAAAGATCATGCACAAAATTGGGCGCCAGGCTTCAAACTCATTTCAAAAACTTCAACTCGCACATCGAAAAGTTAGTTAAAATCGGATGCTGTCTATATACGTTGTTCCAAAGATTTATTTTGAAATTGATTGAAGATCTGATTTATCAATTTTAATTTCACAAAAGAAACCAACTGCGCAATACTCAGACTAAAAAGATAAATAGAATTGAAAATTTAATTATTTTTAGAAATTTTTGAAGAAATATATATTGTTGTAATTTGTATGGCCAGAGTGGGCATACTTAATTTTGTAGGCTCGATCTTTAGAGAAGGTCAGTCAAATATTACATACCAAAGGTAGATTTGATCCAAAAACTGTTTGTGCGATCCTTAATTTTTTTTTTTTTTTTTTAATTTTAATTGTAATTAGTTGTAATTGAAACTGAACAAGTTAGATTTTATCGAATTGTAGGCGTACCCAAAAAATCTTAACAGTTTGCCTAAAGCAGATATATTTAAAGCTTGAATATCGGCAAAAAAAAATGGCATTTATACGGACTCGCATGCACAGCCAGACGGACAAACCCAATTACTCCTTACACTTTCTTCACTAAAGTAAGAGAATTTGTAGGAAAAACTGATATAATAATATAATGTGATATGTGATTTAACAGTTTCTAGTGAATGCTATCATCTTTTACAGCTGTGCAACTATTACAGGTTTCGCGAGGAGAACAAGAAGTACTATCAGAAGGTGCGTCCTTTGGATTTGCGGCATCTGGGCGACGAGGATATATTGACTGTGACGCCGTATCGCGATCAGTTGGGCCATCGCATACTCATCTACAGGTTTGGATTGTGGCGGCCGAATCGCGTCACTGTCGACGATATATTTAGGGCAACGATTGTCCTGCAGGAGCTGGGCTCGCTGGAGCCCATCTCACAGATCGTGGGCGGTGTGGCCATATTCGATTTAAAGGATTTGGGCCTGGAGCATATGCTGCATTTGAGTCCGAGTGTGGCCCAAAAAATGATTGCGTTGCTCGTGGTAGGTACTCCAAAGGAGTTAATCCTTCTGAATCCCTGATTGAATATTTCTTTTCGCATTCGTTTTGAGACTTCCATGCCCATTAGAACCGCCGCCCTGCACATTGTCAATCAGAACTGGCTTTTTAATGCCGCCATCAAGATTTTCAAGCCGTTTCTCAACGCCTCCATGCGGGAGAGACTTTATATACACGGCAGCGATATGAGCTCCCTGCACAAGCACATCTATCCCGAACATTTGCCCAAGCGGTGAGTTAACTGTACTTCCGTTTTTAAAGGATTGTCTAAAAAATCTGGATGGTTTTCATCTCTTTCCACAGCTATGGCGGCTTGCATGAGGATTATTCATATACGCTCTGGCTGGATATGCTGCAAAATCAGTGCGTCAACAGTGACATCCAAAAGGATATGGAACAATTGGGTTTTATTTTTCAGTAGGAATCTTTTTCGTTTTTTTTTATGTACTGATTTCGAATGCTCGCTTACATATTATTAGAAGAAGGAAAGTGAAAACATAATAGGATATCTATTATTAACCTTTTTTTGAGATTAGAAACTCTTCGAATAGGTCAGGCAGAATAAAAAGTGCGGTTTTATGCAGATATTTTATTAGAATTAATACCCAATTTAATTTGGCTTTTTAATATTTTTTAATAAAAGACATATATGGTTTTTTAACCCGCCTCTGTATTTTGATATTTATAAATAATTTCCATCATACATGTTCCTGCTTTAGACATTTCTTATTAAATGTTGCGCACATATTAATCAAAAAGCAGCAAATAACCATTTGAGGTTAGGGCATCACACACTTTGAGGTTATGGCATCACACACTTTGAGGTTAAATATGGAATATAAAAAATTTAATGCGCCGCACATTTGTCGACAACAAAACCAAAATGACAACTGCCCAGAGGCAATAACAACAACAATAATAGCTGCAACAAAAACAACAACAACAACAACATCACAAGAAGCAAATCAAATGAGGAAACGAGTCCATATGGAAATTGGTTCCGGTCAAGGAACCCAAAGTTGAAGACAACTTCGACATGTTCGTTTTATGTGTTTAATATGCAAAATGCATTAGGTGTTAGAGCGAGATGGCAGTGCTGGCTGTGATTTGCCGTTATGGTAATTGAGTGTTGGACAACGCATAAAATGCAGCCCGGCACGCAGCACACAGCACATAAATATTTTTTCGACACTCTCTCGCTCCCTCTCTCTCTTTTGGAGCGTTACAAATATGTTTGATATTTTTTATTGAATTCGTTGACAGAGGAAGCTGCTGTCCGTCGCACACAAACAAACAGTAAAAAAGTTAAACCCCCCCCCCCCCCCCCCTAAACTGGCCTGGTCAGTGCAAACGATAGTGAAATTGATTTTGGTGCCAAGGGGTCTCTGCCAGTCCCCGGACATAATCTCTATGTGTGCGCCATTTGTGCGATTAAAGCGACAAGATTAAAAAATTTATTGCGCAAATATTTATGGGGACAGTAGCCCAAAAAGAGCGCGAGAAAGGGGGAAAACAGGCAAAGCATAGCCCACTTTCGGAAGGGGGCGGGCTTCACGGACACTGTCCCGTTATTAGCTCAGCCTCGAGTAACACGTGTGCAAGCCAAAGGCCGAACTGAATATAATTTATGACTGGCGAACACCAAATTTATTTGTATTTTATCGTACGCAAGGGGGGGGGGGGGGGGGTGCGTCTTTATAGCAAAACTGTTCTACACAACATATGCCACATAACGCATAAAGCTGGGAGAGGGAGTTTTTTAAAGAAAACTGAGAAAATCTTCTTTATATGTAAAAAGAAAACAAAGAAAATTCCTTTCAGTTAGAGTAATATTCTGGAATAATAATTGAAAAAAAAAAAGAAAAAGTATATGCCCAGAGAAAAGGAAATCTTTTATAAATCGCTTTTTTATAAAATCGGGAAATAAAGGGTATTTTTTCGAGAAATTTAACACTATAAAAATTATTTCAATATTAAATAAATTTTTTCAATATCAAATAAAAATTCAAATTTTATGATCAAAACATTTTTGTGTTTGTGGAACAAAATAACCGTACGATAAATTATAAATAATTAATTAGTATTAAATATGTTTATAAGCTAGGGTATCTCCCGGACTCGTATTTGTTTCATCTACAAATCTCACTTTATAAGATTATTACCGTAGGTTGTTCTCTCAATTCTCCACCCGGTGAAAACATGTCGGGGTATTTATCATTAAACGACGTTTATAACTTAATCCCAATGAAAGCCGCAATGATTTCTTCGGCACGCACAGGACACAAGTGAAAAAGATATATAATCCAACCATTTATCAGCCTCATCGATGAGGCTTGGCTGGCCATACAGGTCGGTGTGTCTATCTGTATGTGTGTGTGTGTGTGTGTGTGAGTGTTAACCAGGCCATAACGAGCCGCCATTTATACAGTTTACACCTTCGCCTCCAGGCAGTAGAAGATGCCCACAGCCGGAGACGGAGCCGGAGCCGGAGCCCGGTTACGGCAAACGGAAGTCAACACATTGACAGCAAATATTTCAATTATATTTGCCGGCACTTTATTTATGGGATAATTCGGAAGGGGGGGTGGGGGCGGGGGAGGCTGACCCCGAGCGAGGTCAGTTGTTGGATTTTTGGCTGATTTCATGTTGTTTACAAATCGTTGGCCATAATTTATTGTCCTTCTTGTTTTCGGGCTAAAATTCTGCCAATGAGTGAATGATAAACTGCGCATCCTGATAAACAACGACATTGGCTGATGGATGGATGGGAGGTGGGGTAGAGGGGTGGAGGGGTGACGGGGTGACGGGGTGACGAGTGGTTATAGAGCTCATTAGGAAACAATTACAAAAGCTGACACGCTCCCAGCTTAGGGTTGCCTGCCAATGTCACCCCTCTCTCTCTCTCTCTGTGTGTGTGTCTCTATGGTGTATGTGTGTGTGTGTGTGTGAAAAGGTCAGGTACGGCATGTTCAAATGTCAGAGTTGACTGACAGTTGACAGCCGGTTGACGCCCACAAATGTGGCGCTCGTTTAATATGGTTAATTTTTCTCACTGTGTGTGCTAATGAGGCGAGGCCAAAGTTCCAAACAATATACATACATTATTATCTCAATGTTTACTTTAGGCAAAAAAAAAAAACAAAAAAACAAAACAAAACAAAACTTGTTGCAGAAAAAGAAAACAATGATGGATGAGAGAGAATGATATGGAGATATATATATATAGAGAAGCTGTGTATATTCTAAGCTTTGCAGGAAAAACTGTCTTGAAAGATTAGTTAAAGGTGTTTAGTAGAATACCCATAACAGTTAATTAACTAATGCTTAAGTTAAAGTGTTAGTTTACAGATAAACCAGTAATTTAAATACAAAATTACCGTAGTTAAAAAAATGTCAAATAGTTAAATAGTAGTTTATTGAACAATAATAAGTAACTACTTTACAACAATTAAGCTACTAAGTAAATATATAAGTAGTATAACAGTTTTATGTTAATAAACAAAATCAAAGCAGCCACATTAGAATATAAGCTACATACACTGAAAATAAAAGTAGTAAACGTGATATCAAAAGTATTGTAAATTTAGGGTTTTCTTAAAAATTGTACTCAAGTACTTTTTTCAAACCGAAATTCTTAATTTTAGTACGTTTTTAGCCCTAGTTGTCTTAAATTATGCTGAAACCATACATAAATTGGAATTGTTTTAATCTTTAAACCGACTTGATTTTAAGTATAAAACAATAATGTTTTTAAAAAGTCACTTAACACTTAAACTAACTTATACTGACTAAATACTTATAAGTATTTTTTGTGGTATAACAGTTTTCTGATATAATACTAAATTATAACAGTTACAGTGTATTTAAGCTATTGTGTTTTATCCGTGTAAAACAGTTACGAGTCCGTATCACGAAAAATTTGTTTATCTTATATGTATCTCAAGCTCATTTTTACGTAAAACAAAAGTACAACGGATCGAAAACCAATTATATGAAAGAAATGCAGTTGATGACTACCTGTTTTAACTCCCTCTCTCTATCCCTCCTTCTCTCGCTCTACTCTCTCTCATCATTATATAAGTTAGCATCCAAGTCATTCTATTGCAATTATTTCCCTATATAAAGATTGTCATTGAATCTGCCCCGTCGTGTTGCACACAGACAACCCGCTGCAGCTTGGCTGGGGTGGGCAAAAGGGGGGGAGTGGGGTGTGGCAATGTAAATTTTCGCTCGACTGGATGTCAACTTTGGCATCGATTTTCTGTTGATTTACCAGAAATTATTTGTGATAAAACACGATATTTCCTCGTGTTTAAAGTGCACTCCATGAGATGAAGCGATGATTGTTGGCAAGGGAGGGGCGGGGAAGGTATTGAAGGTTGGGGGTGTGTGTTGTGTATGCGGCTGACAATCAATCACATCACATGGCAGACTGAGGATCCTGGCGAGGACAACTATATGCGCTTTTAATGCTGCCTAATCCGGCGTAATAAACATTCACGTAATATGCGGGAATCAATTGAAATGCAATTGAAAAGGACTCGTCATGCAAATATTTGACGGGATACAGCGTATGACAATGGGTAAATCACACAAACACACACACACGCACACACACAGACACGGGATTTTTAGTAGAGTTAAAGGCGTGTCGAATTTTCTATCGTGTCACGCGTAGAGCTCAACACGACAGGTTCGTGAGTAACCTGACTCGAAGAAAAAAGGATAAAATAAACCTTAATTAAAACAAGATCTAGTCGATGGCAACCGACTATTAGATACCCTGAATTTCTTTGAGTCTGCTGCTATTTGCTTAATTTTACTACACGTTTCGTTTAATGATTTCTGTGTTTTTTTTAACCAATGATTTTCGTGCTATATTAAAATATTAATTTTAATACAACTTTGTGTCATAGTCTACGAACCATTTTCATTAATTTTATTAAAACGTTAAGAGATTTTTGTTAGTCTTGATCTGTCAAATGTTGTAGTCTATAACTCTCTCAATTTTCCCGATCGACGCGTACCTACAGACGGACAGACGAACAGGCAAAATGGTTAAATTGCCTTGGTTGTTAATCCTGCTGATTTTGTGCGTTCGAATATGTCTCCTTCTGCTTGTTACAAAGATTTTCACATAACCCTTAAAAGTTTTTTTTAATGAGTTTAGTGTATAATTAAATAAATATATTGTTTAAGCTAATTAAAAGAAAACGAAGTATATATTTATATAAGGAGCTTCAAAGGAGCACAGTTTTTTTGTGCAAAATTTAAATAGTAAATATACATCCATATTAGGATTCAAACATAACCAAGTTTTAATAAAAAAAAAACTTGAAATTTTTATTTTTATTTAAGTTTTTAACGTTTGTAAGTTCAATTATTTCGCACACCTTAATTGTTGAGATTCTACCACAATTTTTATAAAGCGGTCTTTAAAAAAAACACTTGATGCGTATCCACGAAAATTCAGAAGTTTTTTGTACTTTTTAACAATCCGATATATTTCAAAATAATAATTTTTTAAAGTAAGAAAAAAAATTTTAAAAAAATAAATGGATTTAATTTTAAAATATTTTTGATTGTGAATATTTTCTAATGAAGGCCTGTGCTCTTTTTGCATCATTTTTTGCTAGATAAATTCGACAAGCGCCCATCTCTAGTCTAGAGTCTAAGTCAACAGAAACAAGTCGCGGCACTTGAGCCGCGAATTAGTTGTAAATGAGAGAAAAAGCCGCGGCATACTTTTGGGCATGAGGGCTTAAAGTAAATAAAAGAGGAAAAGCGCACAAATTCCACCCCACCTACCCCAGCTGGGCTGGGCCAACATCCACACGTGTCCTGCCGCCACCTGCTCTGGCCTCGTTAGCCTGCCCCGAATACCCTGCCAACCCCCCCTCAACCCGACTGACGTTGATTATTACAATATTTTAATTGGCCACTGGCAAATATTTGCACACCTTTAACCCCTTTTAATATGGCTAAGTGCTGCAGTTGTCTGTCCGAATAAATGTTGACTCTCGTCCAGTCATATAGAAACCTCAGCGGTTAAATCAGAGCATTACAATTTGGGACAAATAGGAAAAGAGGTTAAGATAGAATGCTTCAGTTGATTTCGACACGACTTGCAGATGATCTAGAAAGATGTTTTTTTTGTGATGTCCTGAGAAATACGAGAAAATTGTTATGAAAACTTGGAATTTAAAAATTCCATTCTAGTAATAAAGAAATAATTATTTTCGAAATGCCACAGATTTAAAATGCTGCAGTATTTTTGTAGCAATTTTTTCATTTTAATAATATTTGTTTCAATTTAAAAAAGTTTGTCTTTAAATATTTGAAGTTATTTGTTCATAGTCTTATCGTGATATAATTTTGCATTGTATTTTGAACAAAAACTCCACAATTTTCTATTGCGTTATAAATATCGTGGTCCGTTCTAGCTGGTTCCGTCCTCTTAACTGCTTGCAGTAAAGAGAACAAAGTTAAACCAATAATAAAGTTTTATTTAGAGAGATTTAAAACAGTACTTATTGACAAGGCTGTATTAACTGATCAATAACTGATCATAATTTAGAAAAATTTTGAAAAGAATTATGGACATGGCTGTGTTAACGGTCTTTTAATATTCATTACGAAATACAAACTTTATGTGGTTCGACGTTATCGATCGCAATTTTAATTAATTAGTTATAACTATATAATATAATAATTTTTTAAAGACTATATAATTATAATTTTATCAATTAAATCATGACTAAACCCGCAGCAAGTGAATAAGAAATTGGACAGATTATAATTTTTAAATTAATAAGTTTTTAAAAATCGTGTATTAACAAATTTGTTTTTAATCTAAGTAAACTTCAAGATACTTTTGTTGTACCAAGTTATTTTAGAGTTTATCGATGCTATACTATTGAAGTACTATTGGCCACCTGCTTAACTCTGCGAACCCCTTCCCACAAAATTCTATACAGGGTATGCCAGCGAAAAAAAACAAATCCAAACAAAAAACCAAATGGAGCATGCTCAGGAGTATAATTCGATTGTGTTCAATTTAATTTTGACAAGCTTCAATGGCACAGCAATCCAAGCCCAAAGGAACTGCCCCGCATATGGGGTTGGGAAGGGGGAGGGGGTGTGTGCTGTGGCACATGAATTGGGCGAGGCGGCAGTTGATTTGATTTTGTTTTATGTTTCCTGCTGGCGGAGAATACTTCGTTGTCCACCCCCCTTCTACAATAGATTGTGGGCGGGGGGCAGCGACAGATTTTGGCTAAGGGTAACAACTTAAGGCTGGAAACAACAACAGCACCCGCAAAAAGATTTTGTGGTCAGTTTTTGTGGCTTACCAGAGATAAATACAGCTAGATAGTTCTTAAGCTTAGATAAGTGTCAGTCATGAAATAAATAATAAACCATAAAAAAACTGGTCAAACTTTGAGAATTTGTATTATTCAAAAGTAGTATAAATATAGGTTTTTATATAAAGTAGAAAATAAATACGAAATAAAACTGCATGAAATTTTTTATGACATTATTTTGAGCAAAAGAATCAATTTATATTTTGATTAAGCTTTCGCTTTGTGTAAATTTTTTATAAATTACTCCTAAATGTTGATAACGATATTTTCTGATATTCCTAGATGCATCAAAAATTGAGAAAATTTTTAATAACTTTTTTAACTTTTAAATGTCAAAATGCCCATTAAAACTGTTAAATTATAATAGTTAAATGAATAAGAAAAATCATTTCTTAACTTTAAGCTAGATAAAGTTCTACCCAAACGGAAGCTAATCAAATTCAGCATCATATTCAAACTTTAACCCGAATATGCTTAACTTTCTTTTTATCGGTTTTCAATTGTTAGCCCACTTTTAGAGTCCCTCTGTGGGCACACGCTTCTACCCGAAAAAAAAAAACACAAACTTGTTGCATAAAAGTTGTGACCATAAAATACACAGCTCCTCTGTTCGCATATCTCACAATAATATTACATAACAGCATCAGAAAATCTGTTTAGTTTTCGGCAGCCAAAACATTTGCACAGCCAAAAGAATTAAATTAAAATAAAACAAGAAAAGACTCAACGCCCATGTCCGAGACCGGATCCAACTCGAAGGTAGGGACTCAATTTTTATGCTGAATCAGCAGCATGCACCTGTGCAGTCCGGGTAGAAAATCCTTTACACAAGCCAAGCCAAAGCAAACACAAATACGCTAACAGTACCTACATATGTATGTACATAGGTGTGCATGTGTGTGTGTGTGCAGGCAGTTCTATATACACATATATACACTTATACAAGCAAAACAAATCGAGCGACTTATCAGCACTAAAATATCTCCCATTGACTTATGCACTGGAAAATGGAACAATGGATGCCCCACAGGATGCTGGCACTTCCAATGCAAGCGCCAACCAAACGTTTGCCAGCAACTGGAAAGACAACTGTGCTGGAATTTCTGTGGTAGTTTCTCATAAATATGCGCGCACACAAACATACACACACACATATACAGTCCATGGTCAGCAGCAAGTGGGCGGAGCCGTGACAGCATAAGGTGCGCTTGTATGTGTGTGTATGTCAGTCGCTCTATGCTCGCCGTGTGTGTGTGTGTGCCATTTTTTATGCGCTCCATGGCAATTCAAAACGCCTACTTCAAGAACAGCAGCAACAACAACAAACACAACAACCACCACCACCACCAACAAAACAAAGCAAACCACGACAAGCGACGAAGTCAACAGAAAGCGAGCAAACATAGCCGAAGCTAAAGGGAGAGCAATGAAAAGCTTTAAATGTGCTCGTATTCCTGCACAGTGTGGTGAAAGTACACAAAAGGTAAAGCCAGAACAGCAAATGTTTTTGGTGGAAACGGTATTAATACCAAGCCAATTTTCAAATTTAGAGTAGCCTATAAATTGAGCCTAACTACCACACGAAATTGGTTTGACTTTATTTCAATGGAACAAAGTTTAGTTGAACTTCAATTGCTGGTAAAATAAAATGTATCTATTTATTAAAAGAGTTTTACACTTATCAGTGCCCGATATAAAATTAAGATAAATATAACTTGTGAATTACCTACCTAAAGCTATTTTTTGCCATTTCTACAAACTACAGCAATGTTTGCCAGTCTGCGTTTCACTGTGCACAAAATGAGAGGCTTTCTCAATTGCTTCAACGTAGCGCGAGAGCGCCAAAAGGCAAATGGGAAACATGAACAGTTAAAGGGTGCCCAATGCTCTCTTTCTCTCTCAACTAGTGCTTGTTGTTGGTGTTCTGGCTCTGCAAGCTTTTGCAATTCCAACAGGAGCTCAATAGCGAATGGCGTGCAAGCTGGCAGCATGTGTTGCTCTTTACCCGTTGTTGTTGTTGCTGTTGACGTTAACATGCATATACATACGTGAGCATAGAGCTGAGGCGATGCGCGCGTCGCGGCCATTCTGCGGCCAGGGCCACCCTTCAGTCATCCAAGCGGCTAGACCCAGACTCAGTCGCCACCGTTAACTCTTTGAAACTGGACGCAGCGAGCGGCAGAAACACATATAGCAAAACAAAAAATAAATAAAAAAAAAAATAAAAGCAAATGAAAAACAACGACGCGGCCGCGCCAAATTCAGCTTGAAGAGTTTTGAAAAATTTTTGGAAAAATACAAAATTTCGAATTGAAAATTGAAACGAAAGAGCTAAGGCCAAGCCAAGTGCAGTGTGACCCAAACAGAAAAGAAAAGTGTGACCAAACAAAACGACGATCAGTGCCAGTGCGTGAGTGTCCCCGGATTCCCCCCTAAAATCCAACCCCTCGAACCCGATCCACCCACCCACCGTAAGTCGCTTGTGAATTGAGTTGCATGTGAACCGGCGATCCAATGAAAATGGAAGATCCCACCATTGCCGACACATACGTGCAGGAATTTAATTTGGATCATTTGGGCGTCGGCGTTGCCGGCAACACGGTGACCACCCTGACGCCGGTGGCCGTTGCCGCCATTGGGCACGTTAAGCGCGAGGATCACAGTCCACCACAGCCGGTGAAATGGACAACGGTGCACAGCGGGGCCGAGCCGCCAGCGGACGATGAGACGGAAGCGTTGCCACTGCCACTGCCCATCGCTGTGCCGGAAGCGGCCGGCGGCGATGTCTCCCAGCTGGCCTCGGTGTCCCACATAAAGCTGCGCTCCTTTTCGGGCCACCAGTGGCACATGGACGAGCGACGACTGCAGCCGTTGAGTCCGCCGCCCGAGGGCTATGTGGGCGGTCCCATGGGCGGTCAAGCCGTCCTGGTCAACACATCCTCCTCCTCGACGACGGCAGCGTCAGCGGCTGCTGCTGCCGCTGCCGCCGCTGCTGCCGCCGCCTCCGCCGTGCCCGGGGGCGTGCCATCCACACCGCCAGAGACGCCGCCCGTGGTGGGCTCACCCACGGGCAGCAGCAGCTGCCCCAGCCAGGCCTATGCGCATCACTACCATGCCGGACGCAGCAATTCCGCGGCCGCCGCCGCCGCCAATGTGGCCGCCAGCGTCGGTCTCAGCCAGGAGATGATGTGGCTGCCGAACTCGATGCGGGTCGAGCAACAGCCGCTCGATTTGCGTCCGCTCGCCTGTCCCGGCTCCCAGGAGGAGGCAGAGGAGTGGGAACGCCAGCGGGAGTACGCCATGCACGCGGCCGCGGCGGCGGCACACCATCATGGACATCCGCTGATGCAGAGCCACCATCATCATCATCATGCCCAGACGCGGCACATGCAGGCGCAGCATCCCACGCACCATGCCCATCATCATTTCCACAGTCTGGAGCACGCGCTGCCCATCAACATGCACTCGAACTCCGCCAACTCGTATGCCGGCAGTCCGGGTCCGGTTGGCGCCGGTCCCGCGGGCAGCCTCTGCCAGACGATCAGCAATTGTGGGCCACAGCTGCCATCCGGCGGCAGCAGCAGCGGCGCCAGCAGCGCCTCCAATTCACGGGGCTGTGTGCGCTCGATGCTGCAGCCGTGTAGGCCGCTCTCGGCCAGCTCGACGCGCAGCTCGAACAACTCGCCGCGCACGTGCTCCGGGGCGTACAGCAATGCGACGCTCGAGGATTGCATCAACGATGACATGCTGACCACGCTGACGGTGCGGGAGCTGAACAAGCGACTGCACGGCTGTCCGCGCGAGGAGGTGGTCCGTCTGAAGCAGAAGCGGCGCACGCTCAAGAATCGCGGCTACGCACAGAACTGCCGCTCCAAGCGGCTGCACCAGCGTCACGAACTGGAGAAGGCCAATCGCCAGCTGAACCAGGATCTGCATCGACTCAAGGTGGAGTATTCGCGCGTCTGCCAGGAGCGCGACACGCTGATGCAGCGCCTCCAGCAGCAGCGGACGGGCGCCGCCGCCGGCGCGGACAGCCAAAGCTCGCCGGAGTTCTATCTATGACGCCAACTGGCGGCGGCCTCAACAGCTTCCACCTCCACCAATAACTCGCATCCGTTGCAGCAGCCGCAGCAGCAGCAGCCGCATCGTGCCTCGCATTCGCATTCGCATCCACATCCACATACGCATCCGCATTCGCAGTGGCCACCACAGCAGGTGGTCAACTAGGTAAAAAAATTGGTAAACGACGTCTTGAAATAATCCACAGGTGAAAAAGGTTCCCAAACAAAACCGAAACATAAATTAAAATGTTTTATAGAACCTCATTCAAAGAATGTTTAAGCTTGTTATGTAAATTTTTTTGTAAATTTAAATTTAAAATGTATCTTATTTATTTTCAATTATTAGAAGAATATGAAAATCTCCAGAAAAACCAAATAATATCCGATTTAAAAGCTCCGTTATAAATTGGTGTATAATATTTTATTTTCTTAATTTTGGCTTGCAACAAAAGATACCTCAAAATTAAATATATAGAAATAACATATATTTAAAAGTATTTCGTAAAATTTTTAATAATACAAGTAATGTCTCAAATTTAGTTTTAAAAAAAAAATTAGCTTTCCAAATTTGAATAACCGAAGATTATAAAAAATATTTTTAAAAATTAATATATACGATTTAGTTGGGAAATTTATTATTGTTCCAGCAATTAGACCACATTACAAATTCAAATAAACTTTAAATAACATAATCATAACATAAAACTACTTCAAATATTTGAATACATTTTCGGAATATCATTTGTGGATTATTTCAAGACGTACCCTAAGACAATTTACTATTGCAAAAAAACCAGGTATTTTCAAGCTTTTATAAGCCCACACACACATTTCATTTGACAAACTAATTTCACTTTCAATTTGTGACAATAAAACATTTCCAACTAATTTTGTAAGTTCTTGTTAAGTTATCGATCGATGCGATCCGATCCGATCTGATTCGATTCAGGTCGAACCTTGGCTGATAATCATTTCATATATAGAGAGAGAGTGAAGATCGCAAACCCCGAACACTTAGTTCAAATTATTGATAATTGATTATAAATATATAGAACAAGAAATCTAAAGTAAAACATTAAACAAACATTTTTGTCAGCTACTGATTAATGATCAATCGACCGATCGATTACAACATTGTATTACAAATTACGAGTTAGTAACACACGCTTATTTGTTGATTAGTTATAGATTTAGTTTTTTTAGTATTAAGTGAGAGACGACAAACAACAACAAAAATATCGTACACCCTATATATAGGGTTAGAATAAATAGCATGTTTCATAGCAGACGCTTTCATTTGGTTTCCATATCACACCAAATCACACACTCCTTTAAAATACCCTGCAAATGCAATAAGACAAAAGAAATAAACATAAACTATACAAAAAAAAAAAACAAAAAACTAAAGGTTGTATTATGTTTTAAACACAAGCACTTCAAACAGTTGAAAATACTAATGAAACCAAGTCCTATACATGTAATTAAATCAATAAAAAAAAACAAAAACCAAAAACAACAAATATTGTAAATACAAAATAAATTGTATAAATTCTAAGCTAAAAATTCGATGTCTGTCTTTATAAAATAAAAACGAAATGAAAATAAATTAAAACAAAATGTTTAAAGAATACGATACTGAATACGACAACAATTGTGAATAGCTCTTAAGTGTGCATAATAAAACTAGTAATAAATGCAAACAATCTTAAAAACAAAAATAAAATCAAATCAACGGAGTTTTTATTTGTTTTTCTAAATCTGTTTCTATATTAAAGGAATGAGTTATAAAGTGAGTATATAAACTCTAAGGCACTTAAAATTAAAGCTATCTACTGAAAACAATTTAATTTTTAACCTCTAGAAGTTCATCAGCTTTTAAGTTTTTGTGGTTATTAAAATTATGCTGCATACCCCAAGGATAACATTTTAATATATTATGTTATACTTGACTTAGCTTTGCTTTAGCGGCTTTGAAACTTGTTTCAGACATACAAAAAGGTGGGATATGCTTGATAACAAATTGGGGGGAAAACATATTTTATGTAAATGAACCAACATTTATTATACTGATTATGCTTAACTATCAAGTTATAATAACCAACTATCAATCAATCAGCATCCAAATGCAGTCTTTTTTAATTAAATATAAATTTATTTCTATACTTTTTTTGTTGAACAAAAATCATATTAAATTTTATTTTTTTATGATAAATCAGCCATATCTTATAGATTTATTTTGGATTGTTGTTTGATAAAGAAAATTAGATAACATATTAAGTACTTGGAATTTTCGAAAATATAAACTGCCCTCTGCAATGAGCGAACACTGTACTTACGACTATAATGAATATCGCTAAGAAAATCATTTTAAATACATGAGAGTTTTGTACTTAAATGTGAAACCAAGCTTCTTTTCCCAAATAAATATATACTTTAAGACATTTAATTTTATTGAAACTCTTTAATATGATTCAAAAACAAAGCTTAACTGTTGTATTTCAATCAAATACAAATTTTCTATTAAATCATTTGAGATCAAGCACATTTAGATGGAAATACGAACCAAATATTTTTAAAATTCGTGAAAAAAGCACGGCCAATTTTAAGCCGCTCGTATTTTAAATTAGTATAGCTTATAAATAACTAATATAATATTAATTATTATTAATAATAACTAAAGAATTTTTAATTTTAATTGCCTAGCAACTTATTGAATTGTTCTTTGATTTTACTTTTGGATTTAACAATTTTAAGTTTACTATTTACTTTCTTTTTTGATTGATCTTCATTTTATAAAAAGTTTTTCTATAATTGTGACCTAAACTTGCTCGCAAAGATTTACCTGAATGAACAGAATTATACTGTTATTTGTTGCGATGAATATCGAATTCACAAGACCCTTAATAAGAGATACGGCTGATGTTGTTGTTCTTTAGTGCTGGGCAGGCCAACTGCAGCTACCATACAAATTTCCAAAGAACCCAAATGTTGTGTGGTCTGTCGGCTTGGATAAAGCGACCACCAGCAACAATTGCAAAACTCGATACGGCAAAGTAAACAAATATAAAGAAATGCGACGGCGTTCAGCTTCAGCTCCAAGATCTTTGGTCCAGTGCAAGGGTCCGCAATTGTGTCAACAAACAATCGAATATCAAAGATTGCCACTTGCGCTCGTAATTTTCGACCAGATGCCCCAAGCCGCGGTCTACATTGGATTGGATTACAGACAAATCAGAAGTGGACGACGTCTCTGTTTATAAACAGCTCCCGTCTTGTTGTGGCTAGGGATCCTCAGCGTAATTCGGTGAAGTGGACGCCAAGTCATAGTTGGAGCTTCAAATCAAACCCCTTTCGAGTTTATTAATGAACAATTTTTTTTTTAATATGCGCAGCCGAATTTTTAAATTGTTTGTTTTTATTTGTTTTGAAGAGCAGTTGTTTAAAAATGTTTGTTTGGGTCTTTGATACCCTGTAACCATAAAAATGAAATAAAAAATCTGACAGAGGCTGCTTTTACCCTATAAAATTTGTAATTTACTTATGGACTTAATTAGAAGTTAGAGGTTCGAGATTTTGTATATAGGTAACAATATACCCTACTTAAATCAATATTGTTTAAATTATTGGTTAATTTTGGAAATTTATTTATTTATTTATATTAATTTATATTTCTGAGCTCCTCTGACGCATACCCTTCAATACCTAAATTATGTCTCAGATCTAGTTAAAATAGTATCTTCCAGCTGGAAAACTTTGATATTTTTTTATATCTGCGCGTTTCGTGGATTTCCTGTGTTCCAGTGAAAATAAGAAAAACTCTTTGAACATCGGCTCCGCTTTATATAATGGAGAACGAGACAGTTGCGCAAGAATTGTTTTTTGTCGAATTTGATTTATCGCATATGGAAATATGTATATATATGTATGTATGCGGTTTATAATGATTGCTTTGCCAATGTCCATCAAGTGGCCATTTTATTTTGATTTCTTTTCATTTTTATTATTTATTTGCTTATGAGCTTGTCATTCTTGCCCTGGCTATGGCTTTGTGGCCAGCAGGAAGTGTCGAATTACAACTTTTTTTTCATTTTTTGTTTTTTTTTTGGCATGAAAGCGGCGCATGCAACGATCCAGAAGTGGCCATAAAGAAAAATAACAAACATTTGGTTTAATAGCATCAATCGGCCTAAAGAAAACAACCAAAAACTAGTTAAAGATGAAAAGACTTTGAATATAAACAAAATATATGCATGAATTATTAATTTTCTAACTATATTAATTTTGATTAAATAATTGCAAGTATATTTAAATAAATTGAGATACAAGTTTTTTACTCAAAATTAAACAAGTAAGAAGCAAAAAATAAGCAGTCAAAAATGGGAGACGGTATCTTTATCGAAAAACTGTTTATCAAATTTGATGACACTAGCTCTAAAATTGGGAGAAACATTATTTTTTGCTTCTGGATAAAAAATTTTTTCCCTCTACAGAGGAGCTGTATGTTTGAAAAAATTATTATGGGATATATATAGATATAATTGAAGTGCCAAGTCGAGGATACTTCAAGTCGGACATTGCACATAACTAATAAACTCTTTTCACTTTGTGAATGAGTATTTGACTCTATATCATATTCTTCTGTCTGACTTTTGCAAAGTTTTTGTTAATAAATTTTTAAGCCATTTCCATAAATATGTAGGCAGATTCTGCTACTCTGCTGCACTATAAGCTATTAGCTGTGCTTATTGCTTTTGTTCATCGCTAACCTTAAGTCCTTAAGCTCTCAAATATGTCCTGAGCTCTGCGCTGCGACATTTGCTTTGGCTCAAGTGCATATTAAACAATAATTATTGAATTCTAATGCAAATCACAAAGGACTCGAAACTTTGTTTGGGCCCTGCAGGCTGCGGCTAAAGAGCGGCTCAAGTGCTTGGCTGGAAGCAGGCGCAGGGGGTGGGGCAGAGGGCGGAGCGGGGAGGGGGGAGGGGGGCTGTACGCAGCTCGTCAAAAATGAAATTTATAGACACGGCGCAAAGTGGCAATGACAATCGGCATTGCCATCAGGGTCCAGTTCGTGGACATAATCACAGCCAAAGGGCGTTAGAGAAACGTGTGTGTGTGTGTGTGTGTGTGTGTGTGGGGGCGGTGACCAGCCAAGTTGTCAACGTTTATTACACACACACACACACACACGACTTGATTATGCTGCGTACTGTTTTTATGCCTGCAGTGCGACGTGTTGACGGCGCCTTCGCTGCCTTCTGCCTGATTTTGATGAGGTTCGAGTTATACCCTTACAGCGGATATTATAATACGTTTATGAAACTGATCAATTGTAAAAAGTATAATATATATTCCAAAACAAGATAAAATAAGTTTTAAGTGTTAAAATTAACTCAATTAAAATTTTGACATAGATCTGTCTTAACGATAAATCGTAATCAATTTAATTTAGGAAGTAAAAATAGTATATAGGGTTTGTGTATTGTAACTTTTTTTTTTTAATTCGATTTAGTATTTTTTTATATACATATATATCATATACGACATATAGGTAGAATCGGGCGTATTTTATTATACAATCAAATTAGGTGAAGAGTATTTAATTTTCGGCAGTTCGTAGTTAGCTGTTTTTTTCTTGTTCTCTCTTTTTTATGCCTCAAGTGGACGACGACGCGCTTAAGTGGCTACATGCCACATGCCACCTGCCCCGCACCCACCCCCTACCCCACCCCCAGGGCTAAAGTACTCCTCGTTGCGTTTTGTCTTAATTCAATCGATAGTTCACACATGTAATCGCATGATTGGGGGCTTCCTGCTTTCATTTCTTCTGTTGTTGTTGTGTCTCTCTCGATTTTGTGTCTATTTTTATCATGTTTGCATGCCGCACACGTAACGGCGACATTGTGAAGGGGGCGGTGGGCGGTGTTAACTTGTTCTGGCATTCCAATTCTACGCGCGCTGACTTTAACCTTAAATCGTTAAGACCTCTTCAACGGCCACAACATTTGTCGCGTCATTTCTCTCATTTCCACAGCTGCCTCTTCCCTTTTGATTTACTCATTAGGCTAATGAAGCACTCCGCTTGCAACATTCAGTGGCGCTTCAAAAGCTCATTAGTTCATTAGTTGACGCTTTGTCCGCCAAAAGTTTGCTGCAAAATATGCTCGTAAATCTCAGTTCGGCCGGAGTCGGGGGGACAGCATGAAAAAGCGAAATTTATCGCGCCAAAGGACAAGTGCCAAAAAGTTTTGCCAATGCTTATCAATAATTGACGTATGTGTGCGAGTGTGTGTGTGTGTGTGTGTGTGTGTGTGTGTGTGTGTGTGTGTGTGTGTGTGTGTGTGTGTGTGTGTGTGTGTGTGTGTGTGTGTGT